>JAIPRN010001688.1:0-41006 GCA_025469175.1 Geopemphigus sp. TES_GeoC_2020
CCCCCCCGTTTTTTTTTTTTTTTGGAGGGTCTCCGCGGTTCTTCCCGTAAGTCTGGAGACGTTAAAGTTCTCGTGGCACTTCCCTCGGTGCGCGGTGTGTGCCGTCTTTGTATTCGCGAACACGCGCATTTAACGATCGCGTAAACAGACGGTCATATGGAAATGCGTTCGTCACGTCACGCGTCGCACCGTACGTTAATTAACGTTGTTCCGGATGTCTACGAACCGCGGCGATATTCAAATGTCTCGGGGTTTATATCGTTGACACACCCGTCAGATTTGCGCGAACTACTACTACCACTTTCGTTAAGTATTTGTGATCCGCGTACGACGGTCGCATAAACTTCGCGATAATGGTGTACGTGCGTAATAATAGGCGCCGGGATGGCCCGTTCCCCATAGGGGTCAGTGGCGTAACTAGACGACATTTCTCGGTTCGATGACCGTGTGACGGGGGGTGAGGGGGAGGGACCGTTGAAGAAGTTCTTAAAAAGGGAATTTTTCGACGGAACGTCGTTCAACATTTTCGCGGGGCTTTTCTCGTTTACGAAAAAAATGTTGGCTGGGAGGGATGGGTGGAAGATGGACATTTTTTCGGAATTTTCGTCCGGTATAGTACGCGACAAACGCGATCGTTGTGGAATTTGTCGAAATTTCCCTAGTCAAACGGCTCGCCGTTTACCCGTAGGTGGGAACCTTATAAGATCAAAGGAGAAACGCGATCAAGAATCTCGCGTTTAAACTGTGAAATTCGACGACAGCCGAGGATATAGAACGACGAAAATCGATTTTTCCGAACAATAATTCATAGTTTATACGTACGTTTATATTATTTATACGTTCGAAATTATTGTTATATTATTTATCGTTCGTGTTATTATAATTTCGGACGTTCTACAAGTTTCCGAGCGCACGGTACAATAAGACGTATTTTGCGCGTTAAATTTTTTGTTCGAAACGCGAAAAGTCGGAAACGCGTGATATACGTTTACGTTTTCGCGTACGTATTTTCAAATATATTCAATATATCGTCGTTAGTGTAATATGCACGCGGAGTGTAAAACGTTTAAACAATTCTAAACCTAATCCGATAATAAGAACGCTGTAGAACGAAATGTGAATAGATCGTAGTTCACGTTTACGCGAGTACCACTTACGTAGTGACGAATTCGAATTGAAAAACCGTCGGAATTGAGTTCGAGTAGAGTTTTCCGGGATTTCTATGTAGACGTTTTCGAGTGAATCGGTATATAAAAAAAAATATTTCGAACAAGAAGGGTCGTTTTTCTCGGCCATTGTTTTCTCCTATAAAAATACACTTAATAAATCGTTATCGTTATTATTGGGTATCGTATATTCCGCGTGATCAAAATTAATTATACTTTATAATTTAAAATATTAAAATAATTTAAAAAAGGTTACCCCTCGTCGCGTTCAATAATATAATAAAACGCGGTGAAGTTACCCCGTTAAGATTTTCTTTTTTCCGAGCCGCGGATTTCCTTTTTTTAATCCAATTTTTTTCGCCCGTCATTTACACAAGTGCGCTAGGTTAGGTTAAGGGCACTTTACAAACCGTGGGTTTACCTCGATTTTTCCTCTATAGGATCTTATTTCGCCTGGTAGATAACGGGAAAATATCACGGTTTTAATAATAATAGTTTGGTGGACACGCGAATCACAAATATCGTGTGATAAATTATCGAAATACACACACGTACATTTGTTCGTCCACAAAACAGCCAACTCGCGGGGTCGTCGCTTTTGCGCACCTGTTATTGTTCACTTTGTAAAGCACTTAGTAAACTCGTATTCCATTCTCGCGACCGCTTTATTGTCCGTGTACGTTTCTCAATATCGTATTATTGGCCACCGCTGTCTTACCATAATTCGTCGATAACATCCGAGATCTTTCGGACACGCCCTACGTCGCGATTAAACGCGCGAACGTTTTTTCCTTGTACTTTCGTTAACGGTTTTTATTCGAATCGGACGTAGAAAACATTCGGTCCAGTTTGGACGAATTCGAAGCGAATACATTTGGCGGTCGTTTCCTGTGACGATTATTAGTTTCTCGGTACGTTCGTAATATATACCGGCGTGTATCCGGTTATTTTCGTCACTCGCGTATTTCGAAAAAAGTCGATTAACCCGTACGATTTCCGTCGCTGTTATTAAACGTATAATTGAAAATTTCGAAAAAACAAAAAGAAAACGACCGGCCGGCTTAGAACCACCAATCGCTGGGGCCGGTGAAAAACCCTGCGCGGTCGCCACCCGGTGGAACGATTTTCGAACAATCTCGACGTCGCGTTCGGTTATCGCAGAATATGGCCCGGTAGTTTGAACAACTAGTACCTAGTGCACGATCGTGTCGCGTAAATAAATTTCGCCCTTTCGGTCGCTGTCTGGTTTACAGAAAACAATTGTCCAGGTACGTCGAAGCGTTATGGCGCACGTCTACCGCGTTCCGCGCGTATACTACAAGTGTTATTCCCAAAGGCAATAACGGCCGCTTTTCGGGAACGCTAAAAAAAAACGTACACTGTTTACGTCACGCGAAACCGTGTAATGTGTTCGCGTGTCCGTGAACTTAAACGGTTAGGCCGGCCGCGTCGTCCGTTACAGTCGAATATAATAATATTAATATTAGTACAGGCGCGGCGGCGCCATCCGCGGTTTCGTTGTACGCGAATTAACGCGGGAAAAAGAACCGGAAGTCGCGAAAATACTATTATTTGAACGTACACGCCGCGAATGGGGCGGGATGGGGTTTGGAGTTTCGATTTATTTCAAAGAAATACCGGCCGAACGGTGGACGGTGTCCTCCCCCCCCCGTCATCGACAACCGATGACGCGAAAAGTTTCTTTCGGTAACTGTTGTTTGGAGCGTTGTTGGTCGGGGTGCTGTTTTAGTGGTTGCCGACGGGGTCCAACTTTTTTTTGAACTAACTCGGTTTCGAGGCAACTTCGCAGGAGAAAGAAAATCGCGCGACGTCGGATATTAAATTCGTCGCGCAAAGTCCGCCGCGGCCTAATATGGTTCGTTTCCATTCCGACGTCGCGCTCATTTCTTATTCGGAACCGTTTAACGGAATTCGACACCGAGCACGCAAATTGCCAACCGCCGAATCCGTTTTTTACCAATACCGAGAGTTGTGTCACCGACGACGACCACCATTCGGTTACCTCCGCGCTACAGTTGTAGCCGTATATAATATCGTTCCGCGTTGATTTTTCCCGTTCGACGATATCCGTTTTGAAAATAAGCGCGCGCGATTTGTTCGATAGTGTCGATATTCCGGGACGGATGTGCTCGGTTACGTTAATAATATATATATATATATATATGTATATATATGTATATGTATATATTTTGCGTCGCCGCACGATTAAATAATAATAAGAAAAACACGTCGCGCTCGAACGAAAAAAATACCTGGCGATCGCTAAATATTAACGCGATCAAATATCTTCGTAACATGTGCGATTTCGATTTATCGGGTAGTGTTTTTCTGGAGAAAAGACCGCGCGCGGGATTTGAAAATTAAATATTTATATTCGCTTACGTGCCAAATCAGTAATCGTCGTATAGAGAATTCCGATCGACCGAAAATCGCTACGTAACGCGCGCGTTTAAATAATACACGCGGTTCCGGTGGTTGCCGAACTTCAAAATTGGCCTCCGTCGAAGGAAAATAGTTCATCCCCTACGATCGACGTTCCCTACGTTCGCGGTAAGCCACTCACGTAAATTATTATTTTGTATCCCGTCCGCGCGTGTCTCTGTTTAAACGATAAATCGATTATTATTGGGTGGTGGTGGGGGAGTTTATAATTCACTCGTTTCACGCGCGTATCGGTATTTATTTCGTTTTTCGATAGCACGACGCATTTCCGTGTTTGTAAGCGTTTACAGTGATTTCTATAATCGAGTACGTATCCGAAATATCCCGAAATAAAACGAGAAAAATAATCGACGTATTTAATTACGTACGGCGGCTAAGATTTTCTTTCCAGGAGGCGGCGGGGAGCCTAGTCGTTGGTATCGTCGCGACGGATTCGAATTTGACGTACCTAAGTTTCGATCGTATTTCTAAGAGGTAATTTTATAACGTTCATTACGGTTTACTCGAATACTTTATTCCAAGCGCGAATACTTCCGGAAAATATTTAGAACGCTTTTCGAATATCGTTAATTTTTCTGTAATCTCGTTTATTAAAACACCGCGCGAGTATCGGCCAACAAGCAACTTGGCCGCTCGTCGAATATTCGAATTGGAAATTGCGGTACGCGCGATATTATATCGCGACGAATAATATCGGAACACACGCTCACACGATTCGAACGTCATTGCACGTTGATACATTTTCGAAAAAACGACCGAATATTTTTAAACGCGATTAAAATTCACGACGTTAAAACCGTTTTAGCGAGTAACTTTCAATAAACGAACAGAGCGCTTTTATAGGTATTATTTGATTCGAATATTTTACAACACTGTACGCATGAATCGCATCGGCTCCACTTGTAATCGTTAGTTACGTTTTACTACTTGCTATTCACCAAAGAGGATACGAACTTCACGCTGACATTTTCGCGGTACGAAAACAATCGCGTCCCGCCCCGGATCGATTCGTTTTAGTTTTCTATAGTCGGTCGATTTTCCTAGCGACGACCACTTCATTCGGTTCTCAACCGACGGGGCACAATGGCGTCACCTTACATCCGTGGGCTCCGGGCACTCAATCCACCCTCTCCCGGCCCCACTCACTTTTCTCCCCTTTCCCACTCGCGTAATCCTAGTTTGACCTATATATATCTATGTTTAAACGATATTACGACGTCATTATTTATTGAAACGTACACTTGTTTACTTCGTTATGAAAGTTGGTATATTGTTTTATAGGTGCCCCCCGTCCCGGGGCACGTTTATTTGGCTTGGAATAAATTTGATCGAAACGCGATCGTTAGTGCGGTATATATATATATATGTATATATCTGGTTGAAATTTATTTCGCGTACGTTCGAATACGCGCGATTCCTGTTTATTTAACGCAAAACGAATTAAACGTGTAATACGTATGTATATATAAAAAAAACGTCGTTCCTGTCACACCGAGAGCATTATTGTTAAACACGGAATATTATAATATGTTCCCGCGTTGATGAATACGACGTGTTCGTTGTACAGAGCGTTATTATATATATATATATATACGCGGTACTTGCGTATTGTTTTAGCAAATATTCGTATTTCGGAATAAAACCATATTCGTGTTTTGAAATTAACTCGGTGAAACTTGGCGTTTTGAAAATTATTTATATACATACACCGCGTACGAGACCGTCGTACCAGCGCGTGTACGCGTAATTTTTACTTTAACGTAAAACGTCAATTTTGGTTTTCCGGCGTTCTTACCGTCGCTCGCTAACGTGAGGCGGCCGCCGTGTTGCGTTATTATTTACCGCGTCGAATCGTAACCGACGTGTCCGCGCTACCGGAATATTCGTGTGTCCGAACGTTTCGCGTTGATTATACACCGGACGAAACGCGTAATTTAATAAGGTACTCGCGTTCCGATAATAGTTTTTAATTCTTCGAAACGTTTAATTCGGACGTAAAAAAGTTGAACGATTTATAGAACTGTTATACGGCGAATACGCTACCTCGAGTGTGCGTATTTTCGGTTCCGAGTTGAATAAGACAGGTTCGCCGCGGATATATTTCGGTTCTCGGTAAAGAAGTTTCCCTTTTCTTTTTTGGCTCAAATAACGCTTCGTTTTCTTTTTTCGTTTGCGTCGAGTTCGATGGCTTACGAAAGATAAAAACAATTCGTAACGCCCCGCGACAAATATAATTCGAGCCTCCCCTCCACGTGTCTTTCGGTAAAAATATCGGGATTGTTAACCGTGTTTTTCGAAAAAACGAAATTATCCGGTTTGCGTAGTTTCGCCGTATATATTCGATAGTCCGTAGAAAACGATCGAGTTTTTCGACGACGATTTCGATCGTTTCGTTATAAAAAAACAAAAAAACGGATTCCCCACGTAACAATAACGAATCAAACTTGTTTATGGTTACGTAATAGGGCGGTCATTTAGTACAATAAATTAGAACCGTGCGAAATTTAATGCTTCGAAAACCCTTAAATACTTGTAACACGAACCGTATTATAAAAAACGTGGTTTTAACCAACCATTTTAATCTTTCGTTCGACATGTCGATATTATTAGATATCCTAAGCTCAAACAAATTATCCTTACTATATTGAACCGGTAACAGGTTGCGTTATTCGCGAAGTTTTACCATAGGCCGTGCCGAATATTTGAAAAGGCGACGTGTAAAAAAAACTAATTGATAATTTAATAACGCGACGCTGGTTATGAAATACATTTTCGAAACGTCGTGTTATTATTTACGGCGACGCGTTATAATTATACTTGTCAATTTTAGTAGTTACGGACATCCGCGTAATCGGCGCGAGCTACTATAACTTACTATCGAAAAAACCAATATTACCTTTCGATATTCCTTAAACGGTATTAATTAGCGAAATTCTGGTCGTAGATTATATATATATATACACTACTTTGAGGTAAAACCGCATTCACTAAGGTAAAGGGATTTAATGTTTAGAAATGTTTTTGGACTCGACAATTTAGACGACGATATATTCCTCAAAGTAGGATTTGTCGGAGAAGTGTACACGTAAGCCGAACTCGGGTAGGTTTTTAACACTATTAAGTTTCGAGAAACGAGCGCAAAATCAAGAGAAAGTCCAAACAAAATATAATTTAGTTTCGCGTAGTTTAAGAATTATTATTATTGCCGTTCCTGCGTGTATATATATATATATTTTTTTAAACTCCCATAACCCCAATAATACGTTACTCGTATAATTTATGTCGATGTACATGTTTACGTACGTAGCTAAAAGTATAAAACGGCCGCACGGAATTGGGTTTTTTCTATAAACAACGTCGACAAATTTAACGGACGTTCAAAAATTACCGCGGGAAAGACGAACGTTACCGTTTTGAATAACGTATCGGTTACGGTCAAAAATGAAAATGTCGGGTTTTCGGTTCGTTTTCGAGTCGTTTACAATCGGTTATACTCGTATTATTGCGCCAGAGCGTGTCGACTATTTTCATAAATAGCGAATGAGCGAGCAAGTTTTTTCACGAAAACCGTTCGTTTATTTTTTTTTTTTATAAAATCGTGTACAAAACAAAAACCCGGTAATAACGTTTATTAAAATAATAATAATAATCAAAGAATTTCGATAGAAGTAATAAAATACGATCGTTAAACGGAAAAAACTATATTATATCGTCGTTCTAACGTAAATTGTATATACGATTATCAAGAATTACCGTTTACCTAACAATTACCTCGTGTTCCTGGATTTATCGTTAGAATTAAATTGTTTGTGTATTGTTATTAGAATTTCGATCGAGTAAAATTGTTTCGTTATATCGAGAAGTTTTCTTCAAATTTTCTATTTGAATCGAGAATGTAACGATTTTTTTCTAAATACTGTCGTTCGATTTTTTTTTGTCGGTAAATCGATCGTACTAGCGCTGACTATCGGACGACAATAATTTTTGTCCGCGAAATAAACGTTGTTTGGTGTATTGTAATCGTAATGGAGTTCACTAATCGCAATATATTTTACAAGACCGTTTCCCGCAAACACACACACGACTGACGATCGTCTAGTTCCGCGTAACTTTATGACAAATCGATAAAGGTCGGTAAATTCGAACAAAACGCGCGTTATTCGATCGATTATCGACGAGAGGTAATTCGATTCGTACACGAGCGTTTAAACTTCGCCATCGATTTTACGTAACTTTTCTGCCTCAGAAATTGTTTTAAGTATTCGATCGGCCGATACAAACGTAAATAATACGGGTTGCGTTAAAAACTAAAACAATACTAATAATAAACGATAATTTCATCGAAGAATTTCGGAAATATTTAGATAAATAAACGCCGTCCCGACGGGTTTTGCAATATATTGCGTTTTATTCTCCGTCGACTTTTCAAACAGTTCGGCAAGACGTGAAACGGTATATTATTTAAAGTTCGTAAGAAAACGAAAGACGTCAGCCGGTTCGCGGAATAAAGTCGTTCTTCCGAATATTTAAAACATTCCGCCGCCGTCGGGGAGGCGGTAACTTTCGAAAATTTAGTTTGCCCAAAGCCGTCACGCAGTTGACCGTGCGTCGAACGCGTGGATTATCGTTTACGCCGCCGCACGGATTTCTAACGAAACGTACCCCCCCGGTTTTGTTTTTGGTTCGTGTAAGCCGACCGTACACGGCCACTGCTCGGAAACCCGTTAAGCGAAACTTAGGGCAGCGGGTGTACCCTATTCAATATTCGATTGTGTATCGTAATTTATAACGCGTATATTATTATCAACTAACCGATTGTCTAACGCATTTGTTTAACACTTTTATTCGACGTTTTCGAAATACGCGCTATGCGTATATATGTTCGGGAAATATAATATCGCGAACGCTCATTTCGTATTCTCATAGGGAACGAGAAGTCAAGTGGTTTTGGGTTGACGTATTTTTTTATTATCGGAAAACAAGTTTTTAAGCGCAAAAGTGCGCGGAAAGTTTCGAATTACGTGTTTATCGGTCAAAGGTTGTAGACAGATGGTTCGCGCTTTGGGGGTGCTTTTTTTTTAGTTAAAAAACATATAGATATTTTATTTTAGTTTGGGAAAAATTTAGAAAAAACGCGAAACGTTACGCGCGTTAATTTATTCTATCAGCGATGTTGACTGTAGATTTGTACGTAAAAAAATCGAAAAACCGCTAGAATACAAGAAACTTGTCCGTGATTTTACGTTTTCGAGAATCGGAGAATCCGGCGAAAGTTTTATTCGAATTATTCCGAAACTAGCGTTTAATTTATCGAATACTTACGAAATGACGTTCGTGTCGGTTGTACTTTGAAGAATGACCGTCATTCTGGAACGTTTTATCCTATGTACCTCCGACAGCGCCAATGTTTACAAACCATTTTCTACGACGTTACGCGTGTTAAAAGTGGACAATGAATTTTCGTTTTGGTCTAGACGCGGAAAATAATAATTAGCTGACCGACTTATAGGGGACGCGTTTGACGATTGTTTATTTCGATAGTCACGCCAGTACGGAGTTGGACGATTTTTCGAAAAAATTATTGGCCAGCGTAGCTCGTAATCCAGAGTCCAGCCCGCCAAACTATTATTATTAATAAATATAGTAAAATATTTTTGTACGAAAATTATCCAAAAATGTGTGACGAAATGCGTATTGGCCGGAAATGACTCGTAACGTCGTAACGCGTACGACATTTACGTTTATTGTATCGTTTTCGTAACGGATAAGACTTTTCTTTATATATATATATCGTGACGGTGTTTTTTTTTTTTTGTTCCGAATAGTCGAATAGAAGAATTTTCCGCGATTCACGTAAGTATATACGTTCAAAACTGCACACACATACACATCGTGCAGTAGTTACATACACCCACACACACGAATTAAAAACTTCTCGTTTCGTTGATTTTTGGATTCATAAATTAACGTATACGTTTCGTTTGGTTGTGTGCGACAATGGGTTTTTATCGTGTACAATTAAAAATTATATAGGCGTAAATAGTTGTTTAGGCGCGCGTTAAGGACCCGTTACCGTAGCGACGTTCATTGTTCGAGCGTTTTCCGTTATTTCGCGACAGAAATTTTTAAACCCTTCCGTTTAAACGTTGTGCGTCCGTTTCAAAACCTTTTTACGTTCTAAGTATCTCGTAGTGTTCAATAGAAAATCGCCGAGAACGAACGACCGGTTTTCCTTTCGTTTTTAAATTCGCTAAGTACCCGCCAATTTATAAGCGTATACGATCTCTCTCCTGTGTGTGTGTCGCCTAACGCTACGAAATATCATAAACAATATAATACGGTCGCCGATACACGAGTTGATCGAGTCGTCGGTGGGGCCCCTCGTGGACATTTAAAAGAAATCGAATTGGTTTTGCGGGTATGATTGTTTCGTTTCGGAAAGTGGAGGACGGGATCGACGATTATTCGGTCGGCGAGAACGTGGGCACCGTCCGTTTAGCCAAGAGAGAGAGACGAGTAAAGTGGAACGTTGTCCGGCGGACCGCGTGACGACGGGAATGGCGACCGCGCCCGTGTGGGGGATCGGGCGGTCAGATAAACGCGAACGTAAATTAGACGGAAACGTAACGTTGGTTTTGGTAAGGACGCGTTCGTTGTCCGCCGGCCGCGAAAAGAATATTAATTAAACGATTAACAACGAAACGAGCGTAGCCGCCGAGTATAATACAGCGCGCGCGCGTTCGACGATCGCGTACAGCGCGCGCTACGGGGCCCGCGACGTTTTTCATCATAATTTGGTCGGCCGTATTTTATTATAACGTTCGTCGCGCCCCGCGTTCGTTATACGCGTGTACCGTTTAATTATTCCCTCTGGCGAATAAATCACGCGCGCCCAGTAGTCCGTCTACGCGCCCGACACCGTTATTAAATACGGTTAGCGCGCGAAATATTTCGGGTCCGAGTGCGCCCACTCGCCCTACTGGATACGCCCGCTGAAGTCGGCCGCAGTTTTTAGCGTAGGAAATTACGCGTACCGGTTAACGAAAACGTTACTTTGTTTTAAAACGAAACGGGCGCGTGGTGTTTACGAAGACCGTTTTACGCGCAATTCGTCCGACCGCGGCGGCCTACGTACCGCGAACACGTTACCACTACGGGCCGCACACAAAATACGCGAAATACGATCGTACTTATAATATCCGTCGACGTTGACAAGACGACGAAGACTACGAGTATAATTATTCGATAGCCGATTTTAGTTTTCGATACCGGCGTTTGGTAACACGACGCCCGGTATTGGGTGGCGAGAAACGCGTTTCGTCTACGTTCGCCACCGGACGTTTTCGCGAACGCATCCCGGAAATAGTTACTCGCCATTCGCGCGAATAATGTTCGAAATACGCGTGTTCCCGAAAACATTGGCGAACACGCCTAGTCGCCATTTGTACGTACGTCGCGTATTTATGTACAACGTGGCCGGCCATTGGCCAGTTAAAAGACGAAATGTTTGACTCGATTCGTGTTAAACGCGCCGTTTTACTCGTTTAATATATATACGGAGGTGTCCGAACTAAGTAAAATCGGTACGCGCGACAAATGACTGGCGCGTAGTATCGTTTTTTTCTTAACATTAACGAAATAGTCGCGGCGTAGTCTTACCCCTCGTTTAATACGTTAAAAATTACGTTTAACGACGTTAAAACGTTAACTTTCGAAGCGACGGAAAAATATAAGCGACTTTTTCGCGTCCCGCTCAATTTTTAATTTTCATACTCCCCCGGACTCGCGGCGAGTTCAAACAAATTGTTTAACTTGCCTTATGGCTTGATAATGCGCGTCGAGTGGATTGGACGTATTCGCGACTACGCTTACGCACGTCGTAAACCCTTTTTTAAACGGACGTTTTTACTTCGCGGTCCGTCGCCGTTATAAACTTAACGGCGCGAGTTGTTTACCGTAAACCAATTTTGTCCGTACCGTAATTTTCGCTGTATATCGATTCGGCCGAAGACTCGGTGATTTATTCGAAACTACGACGATTTAAGATCGTCCAATATATACATATATATCCGTATCGTATTTAATTCGCCTATTTGATTTCGCGAAATTATTCCATTACTGACCCTTGGCCCGAAGGGTTCGCGTAAATCTTAATCGAGAAAGATTTATTCCGGGTTCGTCCGAATCAAACAAATAACGGGGGTTTTTTCGGTTTCCTTATTTGACGTTTGGCGAACGGACGCGATTTAAAAACAAAAAGGAATCGTTCCCGCAAAAATTGGCCGTCTTTTTCGTAAACGACTGATAATTTCGCGTTCGAAAATTGTATTCCTAACGCCCACGCGTTTGCGAACGTTTACATTCATTTTGTACGGAACACGCGGTATAATTGGAGCACCGGGGGCGCGTATTGAACGAATCGCGTACGAAAAATGAAAAAGCGTCGAAAATCACGGCGTTCGATCGTTTCGATAGTGTTCAGAATAAAAAAAAAAAATAACGATAAGAATTTCCGAAGTATTACCTAACGAGACTTATTCATTTGTTTTTACATTTACATCGACGAACGAACGATACCGGAGATTGTAAGCGCGCCGTATATAACGGCCCGATAGTAGGATAATTTACCGATTATTTTTAAAACGTATTTACGTCCCGTTCACAATTCGGTACGCTCGTGTTTACTTACGTGATACGCGGGAATAAATTAATACGAACGCCCAAGTTTTCCGGCCGTCGTCGAACTTTTAAATCCGCCGCGCCGTTCCATCACCGCGGGTCCACGTACGTATATATGTATATATTTTCATTATTGCCGAAATCGGATCGTCTAGGGGTTTTTCCCCTGTCCCTTAAATACTAAATTCAGTGACGGTACCTATATCACGGCCGGTGACACGTTTTATTGTCGTATTACAACGGATGGTGTCGTCACGTAGAGGGGTAGATCACACACGTCCGCGCAATCGGGCGTCGTCCCTTTTCGTTTTTTTTTTTTTTTTTTTTAAATAATAAAGTCGGATTATTGTTTCTTTTAAGTTTATTCCGTATCGACTTCGGGTCGGACACCCGCCCGCGATGGCCCCGTTATTCGCCACGTCTTATTTCGGGCGTGGATCGAATCGAATTCGTTTTAACGTTTTCCCACACCGGTCCCGTCGTTTCGTATACGTTTTAATAATACGCGGACCGTGTAGACGGGATAAGTCGATTTTATTAAATTCGTGTTTCGTTGTTTTAATTCGCAGGTGTCGTCGAGCATTCTAATAGCGACCCACAGAGCCGACCGAGGTACGACCGTGAGTACAGTATTTTGTTAATCGTACGTATATATATATATGAAATAAAAACGAATTTCCGTCGTGTCCGGTACGAGTAAGGCGGAGAAGTTGTCGGTAATATCTCCGCGTTTACGTTTTATTAGAACGTTCGTCGTAATAAGTTTAATAGTTGGTTCGATTACGTCGTCGTATTCGTTAATTTTAATAGTAAAACGATCGTCGGCGATTTCCCCGCGCGAATATTTAAAACGTGTTCCAATATTTCGGCCCGTTTCGGTCGAGCCGCGGCTAATAAAGGCGCTTTTACTCCGCATAACCGATCGATTACGTCGAAATTAAGCGAATTACTACGTTCGTCACCGCGTTTCGGGACGGAACTCGCGAGGAACCGTCAACGTGTCTACTATACGTTTACCGATTTACCGCGAGACGCAATTATTTCAATACATCCCGTTACCCGTGGTTGTTCCCTTATCGATACGCGCGTGTTGTCGAACGGTATAAGTTGCGTTTGTCAGTTACGTCAATAGGCCGAGCTGGGAATTGACGAGAGTCGGGGCCCGAAAACTTGTAAGTTCGACAAAGCCACTATATTACCGGGGTATTAAAAGATAAACGTCCCGTAATCCTTCGACAATTTTCGTCTCAGCGGTGTTTTTTTTTTCGAAATTTACCGACGTTAGTTTTACGCGCCGGTAACTTATTTATGTACGGCGACTTAAGCAATTTGTCCCGCTTACGAGAACGTAAGGTTAGTAACTTAATCGGTGGCACCGACTTGTGTTACTCTATCAAGATAACGGCGTCTTCGAACAGACATTAGAATTCAGTAACGTTCCTATTTCCGGCTTTTCTTCCGAACGGATTGAACAGGTCGAAAATATATATTCAGCGTTCCGCTTTCGGCGGTTGTCGAAATTGTTCAGCCCGGGGATGGCCGCCAGCCGAACGAGTTTAATCGGAGACATTCCGCCAACTGATTATTAATTGATCGCGGATATCGTTTTAACGATACTCGATACGTTTTTTAGACCGTCAAATCTTCAATACGTTCCTATTTTCGTAACAATATACGCGTTGTTGCGCTTTTATCGGACGCGCCATAAATGACGCGATAATTTCGACGCGAACCGAATACGTTTTTCCAGTTAACCAACTTCTCCGCTTTAGTACCCGCGCGGTAAGCGATAACCTAATAATTGTATTTTATTTTCTACGTTATTATTACGTTACATATTTATTATATTATATATATAATTAATTTCTAGTATTTAAGTGGATATATATATATTTATTCGGGTATAACGAATCGAAATTCGTTAACGTTATTCGGCGAGTTATACGTTTTAAGTAACGCGAACGTAATAAATATTCGCCGGGAAAATTTCGTAACGTACGTTCTGTTTTTGTTTGTAAAAATGACTCTTTCGTATATTACGTATTCTCACTCTTTTTCTCTCTCTCTCTCTCTCTCTCTCTCTCTCTAACGCAGTTTCGTATATTTTTAAAACCCACTATGCATACTTAAACAATTAATTTGTTTTTCAACGGAGTCCGTTCAACGACGAAAATTAAAAATTGATAATATAGCGAAATATTAACTTTTTTTACGCACGTGTATTGTATACGTATATATTTATATATACACGCGTGTAGGCAAGTTACCGGATTCGGTTTATTTTAATTTTCGGGCTAGTTTTTAAATTTTATATTTCGCGGCCTTTACAAGGGTGTTTCATTTATTACGGTTCACGTCGAATATATATTAATATACAAGCGTGTACGTATATACGCGTGGTCGGTAATAAAATCCGACCACTGTACGTTCGGAAATACGCAATACGACGGCGGAGAATCAAAGACGCTTTATATTCGAAATTTGTCCTAGGCGAATATATTTTTTCATTTATGTTTCAGAAAAGTTCGAAATCATTTTATTCGATTTACCCCCACCCGTCCGCCGTACGCAAATGGAACATTTTTACTCTACGTTCTATAGCTTTATGCTAATATCTTCGTAGATTCGAATCACCATAATTTATACACATACACCTATCGGCGTAAAATATTTTTTTTTTTTAGTACGCGCGCTCGCCCGATTTTTTTTTTTCGTATCGTCGATCCGCTTAAACAATAACACCCATTTTTACCACGCGTATTCGGTTACCGGCCGTCTCCACGGTCGCCGTACGCGCCGAGTGAAATATAAATACGCGTCCGGTCGGGTTTCGGTGTTCGCAACACTCCGGCGTATAAATAAATGAACACGGAACGTCCGTCGCGTTCTCGCGCCCGTGAATACCAAATCGAAAACGCGCGATCATTATTCCCCCTGGCCGGCGCGTACATTGGCCGCCGAACGTTCGCCGTTTATTCGCAATCCGCACGTGCCAAGCGGACACATTTTCGTACCGGTATTGCGTAGCGTCACGGCGCCGGTGAACGTTCCTCGCGGTCGTAAACGACACGCGGCCAATAATCGGCGTCCGTTAAATATTCGCGTTTAACGAGTTTTCGTTCGGACCACGCGCGTTCCGCGGAAACGCCGCAAAGTTTACCGTAATTTATCGTTCGCGTTACGTATTATTATTATTATTATGTAACGTAATATCGCGCGATTCGCGCGAGATTTATGTACGCGTCGGCCGTATATAGTTCGACGATAAATATTAAGCGACGGTAGAGTTACGCTCTAGGTAGGTAGGTGTACATATATACACGCGGTTGGCGTACGTAAGTGGAGAGATTGCGCGACGACGGTGCGTACGCTTTAGAGTTACGGAAATAGCGTAGTAGCGAATACGGCGGGGAATCGCGTGGAACACATTTCCCAATGCCCGCGTTGATTTCGGCCCGTACGCTTCGGCTTATGTGCGTATGTATGTAAATAACGTTTAGAAACGTTTCGGTTTAAATATAAGGTAATATAGTCGACGGACGAATCGATTCGGTAATAGAATTATCGAAAAAAAAACAAACGATTATTACTGATCCGTAGACGCGATTGGGGCGAGCGTGTTCTCGGAGGGCGCCTAACATCTAATAACCTAATTACCTAATATACCTAAACGCCTAATAACTTAATTCTATCGACCGGACGTAAAAAAAAAACCGTTCTGTTCGAAAGACGGAATTTTTTTACGGTCGTTTACGTACCGAATACGCGGTATATGTATTTTTATTAAACGTTTTCCGACGTTCTACCTATTGATGTGTATACACGTACGTTCGAATATATATATATATATAGTATTATAATCAAAAATGTAATATCGAAAAACGGCGGGCGGTTGTGATAGTCAATTTTTGTCGTTTACAAGTTCGTTTCGCTCATGATTAACCGACACTGTTGCCGCGCCGTTTAAAGTAATAGAAAACCGCCCGTTTCCTTAGGCGTATGCTTCGTTTAGAAATAAGAAAAAACACAAAAAGTAACCCGAGCTTCGTTCCGCCTCTCGAATTTAGGCGCGCGCTGAACATTGCTCGCCCGAATCGCGTCGTTAACGGTACTCGCTTATATGCACATAATTACATCGAACGACCGAGATAATTCGCTGGATACGATATACCTATATATCGTAAATATCGAACGTTTCGTGGACACGGGCATCAACTGAGGCGGTCGGTGGTGTACAACAAGGTAGGTACGCAGCAATATATTTTTAATTATTTGCGAAGGAGGGCGATGTACGACGGGCGGCGGTACACAAATATTATTTATAATTATAACGCCCGGTCCCGGACAATGGGGCTGATGACTAATTTACAAAAACCGCGCCGTTTAATTATTTAAAGTCGACTGGATTGCATTGTGAATAATCTAAAATCCAATATGGCCACAGGCAGTGCATACGTATACGTTGGCGACTTTCCGTTTCTATAATACACACGTGTGTGTGTGTGTGTGTGTGTGTGTGTGTGTGTGTATATATATTACGTAATATACGTTTTGCTCGCGCGTGTAGCGAAGCGCCGGCTATACGTCCGATATAGTTTACTGTTATTCGCCGGCCGGGAGAATCGGGAGGCGAAATTAAACTTTTGTCCCGTTCACGGCGTTCACGAAAACGACTCTTTTTGTGGACCGGACGGATGGTTCTCGTCCATTACCAACAAACGTCGTGGGACATTTTCGCAGTCGAATTCCCGTTAAAAAAACGTCCGTACCTACGGGTAAACTACGAAAACCTTTCGTTTCGGACATTTTCTTCGCGCACCACTCGGTCGATGGGTGGGTGGGGGAGTTCATATACACGTATTACCGCCGTAACGGTCATTGAGGAGCGCGCTCGACGTTGAGTTTTCGTTCTCGTCGTTTTACGAAAACAACAGCTTTCGCCAGTGAACGTCTAGCCACCTAACGAATTGCTATCGCTTATCCCGTTACGATCGTACTCGTTATTTATTTACTTTTTTTTTTTTTTTTAGAAAAATGATTACGATTTTCTTCGTATTATACGCGAAATGTGATAACGCGTTTTATATTACGCACGTTCGTTATATATATATATATTTTATCTTTTTGCCGTATAACAGGTTCGTAATAACATTTTGGCGGATCGCTTTTTCGACTGATACGGCACTTTAAGGCACAAAAATATGTTTTTGAAAATATTTAATATGTACGTACGCGTGCCCGTGTGTTCGAAACGTACTTTAAACATCGAAAAACGTATTTACACGAGAATCAACTTTTTAACCGTTGAAATCGCTTCAATGTTTATATTCGTATCAACAAAGTTGTCGACGTGTATCCGATCGTTATATATATATATACATCGGTCAGACGTTCTTGAGTTTGTTACAAAAATAAAAATGTACAAGGGCCGCGTTTTGTTACAACCGTACGTTACGCGTTACGTTCACTTTTATCCGCGACCAAAATACGCGACGTATTTCGTTCGTTACGTTTTGTATTTGTTTTGGTCGAGTTTTGTTTTAAGAATTTTACCGGAGCGCGTGATAAATACACGGCCGGAAAAATCCCCGAACGTGTCCTGTATTCGTATATGTAGACGATCGTTAAAAAAAACGAACGGATACGGTTTTTACGGCGTTGTCGAGTAGTTCGTTCTGTTCAGTGTCGTACAATGTTTCGCACGGTACGAAATTCGTAGCGTTCGTCGTAATATTATTATAAATGTTACGTGCCGTTGTATTTATGGTAAATAACTACGATCGTATTAAAAATAATTACGGACAAAGGTACGATATGGAAACGGTTTCGAATGGTGTTTTGGTCGCCCGAAAATGCGCGTAGATGACGAAAAATCGTAAATAAACGCGAACAACTCGGTCGCGAAGCCGACAGCGCGTTCGCACTCGACATCTCTAAGATCGCGCGCTAAACGCTACTCGAACGATTATTGAAAATTGTCGTTCGTAAAACGGCTATGTTCGTCTAACCGATTCGAGCGGGCACTTGTCTTTGGCCGTATTATCGTATTTCAGAGGGGCAAATACGAACGTCGTCGGCGTTTTATTATCGTTTTTTTACCCTTCGACGGCCGTTATTGGTATCGGTTTTTCGAAATATAGGCGTATCGTTTCGCTTCCGGGAGTGTACGCGGGACGAAAATGTCAAAGAGCGCGCGTTAAAAATTGCCCCGTAACGTCGTTATAAGCGGAAAATCGATCGAACGTAGATTGTATTTTCGAAAATTCGTAAAACCGAGGTCATATTTTTCGGAAAAAAAGACGAACAAGTAAACCGATACGCGTGCATTCGGTGTCGCACAGCGCGTAAACGGTATAATTTAAATCCCGAATCGTTCGTCCTAAATCTACGGGGCCGCCGAACGTTGTTTAAATCCGGTTTGAACGATATCGTCACTCGAGGCCTCCCGGGTGTCGAAAAATTATACGGACGAATTACGACGGTCGCGTAAATGAATAGATACAATAATATCGTAGTCGCGTTTAATACTGTAATTGTTACGTTAACGGCGTTTCGAGACTATTTCGTGCACGCCGGTGAACAAACAGTGTTTCGCGCGGTTCGAAAGTTTTTTTACGCTAAAGCAATACGATAACGAACGGTTAAATGTCGTTGAACACACGTCGGCGTTCGTACCCTCGTTTTCGGCGCAGAACAAACGGGGTAATTTTTCGACGGCCGTGACCGTGGTCGATCGATATCCGTTCGTTTTCGAAAATTGTTCGACCGATTTTATTTGAAACCCCCGGGCTTGTCTCTCGATGTTTTGTTAATACAGTCGGTTAATCGAAATTGTTATATACGGCGCGAACGCCGTCACAATTAAATCGAGCGATTCGGAAATTACCGATATGTACGCGTATACAGAAAGAACGAGTATAACTATTGAGAACACGGAGATCAAATGTGGCGGCGACGTTAAAACGAACGAGGGAAATTACTCGGACAAAAATTCGAAATACCGGAAAAATTAGCCGAAAATCGGTAAAGAAAACGTTACGGTAATTCGTTCGGACGAATTTCCGAATTAATCAACGCGCCGTAATTGTGCTCGGCAAATATTCGTGGGGAAAACGTCACCCGTGAAGAACGGCCGTCGTTTAACGGCGACGTACCGCGGGAGTTGCGAACGAACGAAAAACGCGAGGAGCATTTGTCCGGTTCGTCCGTTTTCTTCGTACGTACACTTTTCGGCGTTTATTATATCGTTTTTATACGTCCGTGTTTTTACAGTCCGCGTAACGGCCGTTTAGCTCGTCTCGTATTCGCTTTCGAAATTCGTTTTTCTCCCCGAGTACACTTATAATATCCGCGTACACTTGGTTATACCTTCGATAGGCACACGTTCTAGTGTCGACGTTGTCTATAGCCTCGTGATTTTCGTCGAGCCCTTTCGTATTTCCCCGTCACGCGGGCGCGTTTTATTCGGCGCCCGAACGCCGTTTATTATTATGTAAATTATTACAGTTTTAACGGCGTGACGTCGCGCTCTACGTATATGTTATACGAATATAAATAAAAAGGTATCGCGTCGTCACGTTCTAATATTTTCGTTCTCCATATAATATTTCTTTCTAGAGTGTTCGCGGGAATTTTACGAAATAAGAACGCGTTATTTTCGTTTTCGCGGAAAACGCACGCCGCCTTTTAAAAACGGTACCGCGAAAGCGTCTCTCCCGAGGTTCGTTCGAAAATAAATTTAAAATTATTATTCCGCGATTACGGCATTCTCGTTCAGTTCTGGATACCGTCTCGATCACAACGAACGTACGGAATTACAAAACCGATTGGACGCTTCACGAAAACGAGATCGCGTTTGTGTTAAGCAATTAAACGCCCGCGCGACGCGACTCGATAGTATTTTTCAAATTCCAATAACCGCAGTAAACGTTTAGTGATTGCATCGCCGCCGATCCATACACCGGGGACTTTCGGCCTTTTTCCGTTCTTTGAAACGTAATCCCTTCGAAATATAATATTTTATAAGTCTAATTTCTTCGTTTTCGCTTCCTATCCGTTTTTCGTTCTACCATCTACCTAATATACACGTTACGCGTTATCCAATACATAGGCGGTAGTACTCTTTTATATCGTTCGTTCCAAACGTAACGAATACCCGAATCGCGTTTTAAAATACCTCGTCGATTTCGTTCGTGATAAAAGTCGAATAATTTCCCGATTTTAGATCGTAACGAATCATTTCATCACCCCTCCCCGTTTCTCGTGTGAACTAAGTGTTTCGTTGATTTTAAAAAACGTTCCGTAACAATTATATCCACGTACTTCGCACGTATACCACATTGAATATATTTCTATAGACAACTATTAATTTTGCACAGATAACGGTATATCATACGACTAGAACGAAAATATCGACGCAATTTGTATTTTGGAGTCGATCGTTTGTTACAAATTTGTTCCTTATATATATATATATCGATTATTTTACGTTCGGAGAAAGGGATTTTTGGGTTTTTTTTACGATCATTTTTGTTTTCTATACGAACGATCGATTCGTCGATATTTAATTATTACGTTTTTCCGTTTTAATTATTTTCGCGTCAAAGAGATAACGTTCAACGTTGAATTCGTTACGTGCGTATTTGTGACGAAATTTCTCGATGACGTTTTCGATTACGGTAATTAAAAGTTTCAATTTCGCCGGTTTTAATCTGACATTTATAAATGACGACAATTCCTTCAACCTTATACGTAAGGTTCGTGTACACGGCGAAACGAAACCGTTTTTACAAATTTTACTTGGAATATTCAAACGACTAAATTTCGTTTGTTTCAGCTTTTAATTTTACCGCTTAAAGATCGCGTTTGGCCTGTAGCTTTTATTAAATAAAACCCGTTAACGGAAATATTTGAAGTACGTTTATTTTTACAGTCGAAAAAATGAATACTATAAATTTGTTTAAAAATTATTCCGCCGCGTATTCATTTATTACCCGTACGTCAGGGTATAAATTCCAAAAAAAAAAAGAAACGGGTTCCCCAATCGTAAATAATTTTATAGTCGTTTCATTAATTTTAATTTCGCGATAATTATTATTAATAGTCCCGTCACGGACTTTTGATTTTACTCCTCCGTTCCTATTACGCGTCACTGTTCCATCCCTGTCAGGTGTGAAATTATTTCCAAACCTGATTACGTCGAAGCGAATTATTTTTTTATGATAACGGTGGGCATCGAGTTAGGTTATAAATTCGATACGCGTAATCGAAGGAAAACCACTTTGTTTCTGAATAACAAACTGTGTTTGAACGATCGTTATAAATTATGCCGGGGCGGCAATTTTCGCCAACTCGGATTTATATAATATTTTTCGGACTTGTATTGGATATTTAGCGGCGCCGCTACGCTGAAATCGTTACGAATTTCTTTTTACGTTTTATATATATATATTGTTTTTGGAAATGTTCCACGAATACGCTCTTTTAGCGAACGAAATTATAACGAGTACAACATTCCGGCGAGAAAACTCCTCACAAATTGCCGTTAACGAATTTTTAGACGTTAATATTTCATTTATGGCGTACAAAACTTACTGCATTGTTCGTATAACGTCCAACGTAAAATTAGTTAATAATACAACGCGAATATATAACGGCGAATAAAACGATAATATTACGATCGACCCGGCAACGTGGTAATAGAATAAACCGTACAAATAAAGGAGTATAACGAATCGATAGAAAACGGTTAATAATAATAACAACGATAGTCTTTATAAAGTGGTTCGGCCTTAAAGTTCCCCGAGCCCGGCGGTTCTATTCGCGCGATTGATTCAGTGGACGCCGCGAGTATATCATACCCCTTCCCCATGTTCCTTGGAACTTTCTCAGGGGGGGGCAGAGGCATTCCTTGTCAATGTGTTTGACATTTCGTTTCCGCAATCACGTTGAGTGCGTTCCGTCGTTTCCCATTTGAAAAGCGTTTCCTTACGTCCTCGCGTGTCCGTTCAGGCAGCTCCGAGTTTTCCCCGAGTACAGTGGATGCGGTTGCGTTATTGATAACGGTTCCGACATTGCGGACCGGTCCGCCGCGTACCGTTCGTTCGGGTCGAACGGTCGGAGGCGTTATTATATTATCGTTCCCGTACGGGCGATATTTCATTCAGTAGGTTTTGAAACTCTACTTACACTCGTCCTGGGTATTATTTTGGTCGTTACCGAACATATAAGGCGCCGTAGAAACGGCGAATCGGTATTGTTATTTATTGGAAACGGATCTCGGCGAAGACGGAGAAGACGACGAAATCGACGATTTTTCGCTACCCGCCCGCGCGCTCGTAAATGTTATCACATTACAGGCCGCGGCGTAACCGAACGCGCGCGTTAATTTGTTCGTATTTCCCGTGCGCGTATATCCCGACGACATTCGCAAACGTGTAAATATTACCCGCGGCTAAACGTGGAAACGTAATTTCTACACGCTCTATATATATATATATATATATATCGTAAACACCGTCGACGTTCGGAAATATCTCGACGCGGGTCGCGCAATAATATTATAACTCGAAACGAACGCTGGCCCGTACAGTTATTATTGTCCGAGCGCTTCGGACCCGATAATCGTCTTTCGAACGACCGATTTTAAATCGAATATTAAAACACGCTACCGCCGCTCCCGTTCGGGCCGTCCGAAAACGGCGCTTATATATATCTGGCCGGAGTGCGAAGGACGTCACGCGGCATCCGTTTTCTCCCGTATTAATGTCCGTACCGTTGGTCCCGGGCCGAGTGTTGGGCCAGCGCGCGCATTAATATTCTCGTTCGAGTCCACGTCGGCCGATTATAAATTTCCAACGATCCCATCGGCGGTGGTGTCGTCCTTGTCGTATACAGCTACCCGGCCGCGGGATTGATTACCGTTTTCGGCAATAAACGTTTTCGCTTTTAATCTTATTTACCCGTCGTTCTCGCCCCGAATCTGCCGTGTCCGTCGGTTTTTTTTCCCCCAGTAGTATCACGTCCGGAACCACCGTATCGGCGCTGTCGACCGTTACCGTCGTATTTATTATCGATCCGCGGAGGCTTCGTGGCGTCCATTATAAAAATCGGAATAACGAATAACGTCGTTTGTTTAAAAAGAGAACTTTCTCGCTTATTACTGCCCGTAGTTATCGTCGAACGAAACTACAATTACGTTCGTGGGGAACGAATAATTACTATTTTAATCGTCCAACTAACCCAACTTGGCATTAAGCTATCGGGACAACGGTAGTTGTCGTTACCCTCGTCACGTTACGTTAGTCGCGTCACTTAATATATTTATGTTTGGCGTACGTTCGAGGGCGAACGCAATGGGGAGAGTGGAAACCGTTGTACACGAATCGTATTCGTCGTGTTTTACGCGATTGATTGACGACGAACAATAGAACGGGAACAGTGTATTTAACGTTCGGGAGTAATCGTTTCGTAAACGCTCCGCTAAAACCGAATCGGCGTGTGTATGTATCGCGTGGAGAACGACCGATGTACACCGACGCGGTGTATAATTTACACGGCGAATGAACAATTCGTAGAACGTAAATGGCCCGAAACGATAACGGTATTATAAGTCGCGTAGGGACGAATAAAAATGGCGGTGGCGGGACAATACGTTCAGACGTTCGCTCGGATCGCGAGTGACGCGTATTGTATAGGTGTCCGAAAAGCGAAAACTCGCGAAATTATTTAACGTCTCTAATTCGCGGGCCCGAATTACGGGGAAACGCGTAAATAATGTAAACGGCCGGTGGTACGTCCGTCAAAATGAACGCGGCTTTATAAGAAACGTTCGGGAATTTGTCCGGTGACGGCTCGCGAGCGACGATGGGGAAGGAACGTCGAAAGTGAGAGTCGATATATTTTAGGTCGATTAATTTTTCAACACTATAACGGGTGACGGCCGACGCGATATATATATATATATATATATTTACAGGCGTAACGTGAATAATTTAACGGGGTACGCGCCATCCCGGATATGTATTATTCCGTCGGAACCGCGTCGTTTGCGGTACGTTAAAGAGTTAACAGAGTAATTACGACGAATCGTGGCGGTGATTTACGCGTACGTTGTCGTCGTCGTGACCAAAAATCCCGAGCTCCCTAGAAATATTCGACATTTTCGTCAAAATAATTTCGTCGTCGCGCCTACGAACAAACTACCGGTGCCCAACGATTGTTCGCCCTATTCGACGCGCTATATTGTATACGAACGGATTCGGCGTTATTTACGTACGCACAATCGTAGTTACGTGCACCGGACGTCGGACGTTCCGGCGTGGCTTTGGAAACGTCTTCTTTCCCCGTAACCGTCGCCGCCCGGTACCGCATTTGAACGTACGGCCAATGGGCGCGTGGACCGTGCCGATTATAAATTTTCCCGGGCTGGCAAACGTCGTGACCGATCCGCGACAAAGCGTAATGAAACGTAACTAGCCGGAAATTCTTCTACGCCGTCGAAGTTTAATCTCCGGGCGTACTCGGCCTTCCGCGTCTTCTTCGATTCGTACACACACGGCCCGTTCAAATCGGCCGGTGCTCCAGTCGACGTGCGCCGGTGGTGGTCCGGTCTTTTTTGTATCTTGTCGGTGCCGCGTTTATCAATATGCACGAACGCGGGCGACGGCGTTATTAACCTAACCGTTTCGGCCGAAAACGTAACGGTCGGCTTGTAGTTTCTGAAACGGTTGGCGGGAAATTCGAAACTTCGTTTCGCACCGAATTTGGGAAAACGTATGAAACGTCGTGGTTCCGTCTATCCGTTTAATTCGTCACTCGGCTTCCTCGCGCCGCAGCCGCCGTCGTCGTATCGTCCGACCCGTAAGTGGCGATAATACGCGCCGTTTATATTATAGTCTGTTATTTGTGTACGGCGTACGCGGATTAAAATTATA
Organism: Geopemphigus sp. TES_GeoC_2020; assembly: GCA_025469175.1. Classification (NCBI taxonomy): domain Eukaryota; kingdom Metazoa; phylum Arthropoda; class Insecta; order Hemiptera; family Aphididae; genus Geopemphigus; species Geopemphigus sp. TES_GeoC_2020. The sequence goes on from JAIPRN010001688.1 coordinate 25,244, forward strand.
ATAAAACAACGTACGTAAACGCTCGTTTATAACACGTACGCACACACGGCAGACCGTACGGTTTTTATACCACCCCTCCCGAGTAATTTTCGTCGAAACCACTACCGACCGGGGTAGTGTTTATAAAACGCCCCGACAGATACTCAAATATATATACGCGAATATGTGTGACTCGTTTTGTCGGCCCGAATCGCTCGAGCCTAAGACGGCTAGTGGACGATGTTCTCGTACGTTTCGGTTGATCCGGCACCAAAACGTCAGTGTTACGAGAACGTGTACTTTTTACTGTATTGTCGGTACAGATATTAGGACGATAAGTTAAGTTTGTATCGAATTACTGTTTTATTAAGAAAATGCGTAAGAACGAAAATACGAGACGCTCTGCTACAGGACACGCTCCGTTCTCTGGTCACTACATGACTACATCATTCCCTGTCCGCCGTGTGGGCTTTTATATCGTATTGGTGTCCGCTGACTCCAGGCGGACTCCACAGGGCTCGGACGGTCACGCCGGCAGTTCGTCTATAATCGCTTGCGCGTGTTATTAATAACGCAATACTCGTATCGCGCGAGGAGTATCGCGCAACGGTTAGCGAACTTCTCGATGTAATTTCGCGACGTCGGCAACGACGATTGTCGCATCGGGGGGTGGGGCCGACGTCGTTTCGACCGACAAACCGATGTCGTCGGAAACGTACAATTTCCACGGGTGTCCGCGGCGGCCACCGTCCCAGGTACACGATTTCCCTAATCCCGTCCGGCGGCCGTGCCAAAGTCGGCGGCGGTTCCGTGGAAAGACGTTTTTTCGTACGCGGACGTGTATCTATTCGGTGGCCTCACGTCCGGCGAAATGAAATTGGACCAAAATAAAAACGGTAACGGGTCGTGTTTTGAATATTTATGTACGGACCGTATATACGGTATTAGCGCGCGTACGTAAATATATACGAACACACCCGGCGTTGATTATAAATTTGAGGGCGTCGGGTCGTTATAATTTTTCGGCGCGATACGCGCGTTTTGGACACGGAAAAGTTTTCCGGCACGACCCCCCCCCCCACGCGCATATATTATCGATCCCGCCGTTATAGTTTGGCCCGGACGTGTTAATTAACGTCGCGACAACGCCGCCCGTGTTTATTAATCTTTCAACGCTCTCGATACGTAATATTTTAATAGTCCGGGAAATTTCCGTACGAAAATAAAAAAAAAAAAAAAACAGCCGCCCGGTATACCGCCGACATTATTATAATACGCGGCGGACGTTGGCGAGAACGGTTAACGTAATACACGCGCGACGGTTCAAACGATCATTGGGTCCGAAAAGATCGAAAAATTCCCGTAAAATTTCGCGGACGGACGGCGGCCGGCCATTGTCGAAACGCTACCGTTCGTCTGAAACAATCGCTTTCCCGACGTTTATTTCGCCTATCCGGCGGCCGCGGCCAACAGAAATTCCGTCGAAAACGATCGAATATTTTCATTCGGTACCGACGCCTACGGTACACACGCCAATAATAATTGCGCATAGGGATAACGGTTAACGTCGTCCACTAATTCGTCGTATCATAGAGAACGTGGCGTCTGAACGACGTTTTTTTATAATAATTTTACGGAAATTTATAGTCGCTTTTTGACCATTACCACCGAATGGACAGTTTATTTTTGTCGATACCGTCGAACGTCTCGTCCGAGAAGTTTGAACAAGAAACGTTCGATCGCTGTTAGACGTAAATGAAGCGAACGCGATTACGCATAACGGCACGCAGTTTCGTCATTCCGTCTTTGAAAAGCGTCGAAACAATATTCGAACCTAACCGTGTTTAATTCAATCTATACGTATACGCACACGATATATTTTGTATATTTACAACGTCTTTGAAAATATTTTTCGTGTCCCGCGAAATAACTGACGGTCGTTCGTGTTCCCGTATTTATTACGACGGTAATATGTTCTCCCGTATTTTTTCTCTCGGGTCACATCTGTGGACAATATTGTAATAACGATAATCGTCGTGGTTGTTACTCTTTATTTATATATACGCACGGGCGAATAGTTTTTTTTTTTTATCGTATTATTAAAATTGAACTAATACGAACGTCGAAACACTTTCGATTATTACCACTGTACGTCGTAATCTAACGCGGGACAATTCATTTCTCGAGCTAAAATCGTACGGTTGACTAAATCGTTCGACGCGTTATTTCGGTATTCGAAACGTGAATATTTTCGCCGCGTCGAAATCGCGTAATCGCACAAAAGACGAATGGCCGTCGTCTATCCGCCCGGGCATAGCGTGAAATTTACGATTTTAAAACGTTATCGTCGCGGTTAGCCCAAACAAATGTCCCCCGAGCCCGCGGATTTTTATCGTCTCTCAAAACGCGAATCGTTTGTTCGCGTTACCGCCGTATCGTTTTATTACGCGACAAACGGCGATAAAACTGGTTTACGATTTCTTCGTACGTAACGTAACGTTTCAATCAGGCTTTGGACACTCTTAAACGTTATCACAGAATATTATCGATATTATTTTCCTCCGACAAAATGGTCGCTTGATAACATTTAAGAGTGTCCAGAGCCTGTTAAAATCAACTAGGAAAAAAAAATCGTAAACTTCGTATTCTTTCTCATTCGTCCATTTTAATGTATTCGTGGTATGTACGATACATTACAATTTACAATTGAGAAAAAAGTCATTATTATTTACGAAAACGTATTTTTTTGTGGGTATGGTCATACTGATTTCCCTCCAAAATGATGGCGAATTCGTTTATAAGATTCACCTATACCCATTATGATTAATCTATTCCGTGTCTCAATCGTATAAGCGATCGTGATTACTGAATTGTAACGCGCCGCGTCTAGGGTTTCTAGCACGCGAACAGAGATATTACGCTTGTCGAGAAACACACATTATAATCATAATATATTATTTATATTTATAATTATCTAACGTAAAAGTTCAAGCGACGTCTTCTTCGTTGTCGGTTTACGCGTTTTGTTTCGTCGTAACGAAATCGGACGTAATATTAAAACGGCCTATATTTTCGCACGTCTCTCTCTCTCTATATATACTATTCGTGTACGTAATCAATTAGTACGTCGATGTTTTGTTCGCGATGAACTCGCCATCGTATTACACCCGTCGACTTTTAATAATGAATAAAAAACAAATTTCTCGCGCCGTCGTAAACACAAAAACCCGCCATACACCTTTGTGTGCATACGTAGAACACCGGCCGCTATACGGATTAGTCCCGGGCGGCGATTGGAACGCGCGACGCGTATATTATTAATTACGCGATACAAACACAATCGCGTAGTGTCCCTTCGAATCGTGATCATTTTTCCGGGTCAACGAATGCCCGAATTAGCCGTGGTACGGCCCCCGTAGACATTATAATTGCGTTTAAATACGATCGCGTTGTCGATACGTACGTACACGTATAAGACGCGTACGTATTTAACGATATCGGTGACGACGCGCGAGTGGGGTAGTCCGTGAACGTTGGCGGATTACTATCGACGGTTGTATTCGGGACGGCGTGAAACCGTTTGCCGAATATACTTAGGGGGAACTTATGTACGGATACGACGACCCGTTTGTGAATACAACGAGACGTACCCATAACGGAAACGACGATCCGAAATTTAATCGAACGTTTAGTCAAGTCGTCCGTTTTCCGATTATTATTAAACGAACGGAGGGAATGTTTACTCTTCGAACGTGCCGATTTCCAGTTTACCCGTATTACGTTTTTCGTTTTCGCCCGGTGGTTTAATTACCTCGTAATTGAGTTTACGAAGTTGAATAATAACCGTAGATTACGATATTACGACGGCGATTTTCGTCAGCACTACGGGACAGACGAACCGGTTCGTCGGCGAGCGCGTTCCCGTTCGTGGTTACACGCGTCGAAACCCTAAGACGTAGAATTCGCCGCGGTTTTTAGAACGTTATTACCGGTAACGATACTTTCCGTTAAATCGGAAATATTTTCGTTTACGAAAGTTAATTATTTTAATAAACGGCTTTAACTAACCGTAAAGGGAGACTTTTTTTTTTAAAATATAACGTGAAATTAATCGTTTCGTTTATTATCGTTTCTAATGGTTGGCGTTATGTTAAACGCGTATTCGTTAGTATAATGATCGTATTATTTTAACATATTTATATCGCGTCGCGTTATACGCCGAGTGATATCTACCAACAAAATAATTCGTTTAATCGTTAAAAATATTTCCTTTTCGGACGTAAAAAACCGTATACGACGTGACGTATTTTTCGTGCCGCCGAAACACGAATTAACGTTTAATTAAATAAAAGAGATTAACGAGACTATTTCGGGACAAAAATAACGACGTTTATTTTCGGGGGTTTTGTTCGTCACGCTGTGTATTGAAATACCAGTGAGTGTGTGTGTGGGTGTGTGTGTACATATATATACGTCCAAAGTCGGTTGGCGAATTGCTTTTATTTGTAGGAGGACGTCGACGAACAATACTTAATTATCCCGTATTTAATGCCGCGTTCCAGAGAATCCTTTTCACGGTTCGGCAAGTGTAAACACAAGAATTACGTGCCCGTTTCGGCCATAGGGGACAGCGCGCGCGATTCGGAATCGTACCGAAAACGGCGTACCGTCACGCGAACGCCGAAAAAAATATACCGAGAACATAAAAAAAAAAAAACCCGCGCGCCCGTACGCCGGAACGAACGCGATTTCACGGCGCGTCGTATTCGCGGATTGAAATCGCCATAAGTCTCGGCCGCCCGCACGAATTAATCGATTTGTAAGCAACACGATCGCCGCGACAAACGCGTGTGTATACGGCGAAATGACCGTTCAGGGAAACTTTTTTCGCCGTGACGTTTCAAACGTTTCGTCAGCTCGCGTCGTACGCCCGAGGTTTCTTTCACTCGCGCGCGAACCATATTCCTTTATTCTCCCATTTCGTGTTTTTATAAGCTTACGAAACGGTTAATAATAATAATAATCGAATTACAGAGCGACGAACGAATAAAGACGAGCGTAACGCGACGACAAAAACAAAAAAACAAGCGCGGGTTAAATACGATTTGCTCGTGGGTAAATGAAATTGATATATAACGAGCCGGGAAAATTGGACAATTTTCGATTTCGGATATCGTGTCGGCGGAACGGTCGCGGAAAGGAATTACGGAAGTAATACGCCTTTACCGAACGGCGAAAGTGTCAAACTTATATATATACGAATATAAAGGAACGTCGAGCGTACAGAGATTGAATTTCGCGGTTATTGTTGATCGACCATTTCGGTACCCTCGATATCCGTGTTCTTCCGATCGAATGGGGAAAAAATTGGATTACGCGACTGTACGCGACCGACTTATTGGACCTATTGAGCGACGTAACGTCCAAACGGTAATTCGGCCATATATATATTTATACGAAATTGACCTATAAGCGTCGGTTATTTTACGCGTTTCCGAATTAGAGCGCGGTTATTATAACCGAATTTAGGTATCCCCCCCTCCCTCGGTGTGATCTCGACGGGACCGAACGTTTCGTTACACGAATGAAATTTAATTTTCGACGACGAGCGCCTACGACGCGCGCTCTAATGCACGGCGAATAATATATTATAACGGTAATAATCGACGTCGGAACGCGCGTACGTGCCGAATCGTCGTGATTGATCAAAACTATAGTGCGGTCGTTACCGTTTACCAGGTGCGGTGGCGAACGGCGGTAACCCTTTGTTGTAACTTGTTCGCTACGAACGGATACGGACATTTTGTAAAACCGAGCGGGGCCGACCGGCTTAGAAACTGAAAACGGGAAGAAAATTAGCCGACCGAACGACGACGACGATCGGATGGCGCGCGCGCGCGCGCGGACCACACGTACTTGTCACGCGCCCGTCAAAATTGTCCGGCGTTCCGTCGTCCTCCTATTCGATAATTGAATATCCCTATAGACGTCGGCGCGTACAAATATAATAACGTTGGCGCGGCGGGACGCTGCGACGTGTGGACGACCGGTGTAGGGGACTGAGCGCGAACGGGACCGTGATGGTTTTAATTAATTATCGTAGGATTATCGGTCCGACCGGTTAATTTGTTCGCGATTACGGTCATGACAATACGTTCGGCGGACAAAATCGAACGCTGTCGCCTGGCACTCCCCCCACCCCACCACTATCTCGGTTAGTGACGAAATACGTATATGCGTACGAGAGAAAAATAATCGAACCGACCGGAAAGGTAACGATAAAAACAAAACGAATCAAACGATCGAGAACCGTCCTGGCAATAATCTCGACGACCGTTATCTTTATTTCGTTGTTCGCGTAACCGCGACGTTTTCGTTCTGCGCGGCGAGATAGCGACGACGAAACCCCCGAACAATAATATCGGACGACAAGTATTTCCCCGTACACTTGTCTCAACGGTAACGTTATTTCGGCAACGGACGACCCGGGGAGACAAAGAATCGGGCCCAACGTCCCTTTACATTACGTCCGTAATAGGCGGTACGACGAATTTTCCTCGGCAATCGGACAGAATTCCGCGCCGTGGCCCGAACAACTCGGTCGATTTCCTTTTCTGAAATTCGTTTTTGTAGTTTTTTGTTTTAAAAAAAAATCCCCCGCGAACGTTAAATAACGCGCACGAAAAACTCTGGCTCGGAGCACCGGGGCTGAAGCGGAAATCTTCGGGCGCGTCGAAATATTAAATACGAGTTTGGTCGTCGCCAATATTGTCGATCATCTTTTATTCGAAATCACACGTTGGTGCTCCTACCCGTGTACCGAAATATGGGGAATTATCCGTTCCCGACGTTTACGTTTCACCGCCGTTGACGATTTGTAAACATTTTCGAACATTCGTCGTCGATTTAACGGAAAAAAACGGTTTTTTGATTTTTCAAAGGAATCGATGGCGGTTACAAAGGTTGAAAACGGGTTGTGTAAATATGATTACGTCCTTTTAAGTGTTAAGCGACGTTACGGGTGATCGCGCGTTTACGTACTTTTCTTTTGGTTTCTTTTTTTTTTACTCGTGTCGTGGTATATACGCACGCGCACACACTCGGCGTAAATTCGAAACGCCGCGGAAACGTCCATAAAACTTTAATGTCAGTGCGTCGTCGATTCGGAACGTAATAAAAATACTTTTCTAAACGTTCGTATTACGACGCGTTTCTCGCCACCGTCGGATTTTACAACGTACCATCGAAATACCTCTCGTTCCTCCGAATACATTGATAGTCTTTTCGCCGTTAAACATACCGACGCGGACGTTCTCGATCAACATCTATCCGCCTTTCACCTGCCCGCCAACTTTTGCCGGACATATATATATATATATTTGTCGACGTCGTTGCGAACATCGTCCCGGAGTAAACGAGCAGAGCGTGAAAATCCAACGTTTTCCACGACGCGCGGCCTCCCTGAGACAAACAGGTTATTTAAACGTTTAGGTTTAGACGCGGCGGGTCGCGTAGTAGAATAATCGACCCGATTTTGGAACGTCGTCACGCGACGTATATGCGTGTACGTTTCGGACGCGCCCGATCGAATCCGCCGTTTGGATTGTCCAGTTATTTTCGCGCCGTGTTTGTTAAAACACGTTTACGGGCAATAGAACAGGAACTGGCGCGCGCGGACGACATTGTCGGGCATACCGTTCACGGACGAACACCCTCGGTTTCGAATGGTTACCGAGCGGTTGGAAAAATGTAGGCCGTTCGCGAAGAGAACGGTTACGCCCCGGGAATTGAAATGGACGGTATTGATGCAAACGAGGACAGGGGGCAATATTACGTGTAGCCAACGAACGTTTCGCCGCGAACGGGCGGTAGCGGTTAGCGGATTTACGGGCTCGTTTTCGACGGTTCGCGATTATCTCCTACAGTCATTTAACCGCGTGAAAAAACGTTACTGTCGGCGGCGGCGGAGAAAACGACGAAACGTTTAATTTATTCGAACAATCGCCGGCCGGTATTAACGGAACGCGATTCGGATGTAGAGATGCCCGTGTAGGTTAGCGTCCGTGTTATTGTGTAGGCAAGAAGAAACGACGACGTCCTCTAATCGACTTTTGGGTCGGAACCATTGGCGATCGCGTGCTCATTAAAGCGGTACGGGCGTCAATCGCGTGATTGGACGTTAAAAGACTCGTCAAATTAAATTCGCGAAAGTCGTCGGGAACATACGCGAGAAACCACGACGAGCACAATTAATCCGATGGAGAATTGGCGGAAAATGCGGAGAGTGAAAAGTTACGTTTCGAAAAGGAGGACACCCGGTATTAGCGAGACGGTCGGGACTATAGTCGTAAATTGGAATTGAAGCGTCACAAAGGCGCGTAACGATACGCGAATTAAGGTTTGATTGGTGTTTAACGGACGATAACGAACGGGTAATAAAAAAAACAACCGTTTAGCTTCGGCGGTAGGTAGAAAAAACTTTCATTTTGACGTCGAACGAAATACGGATTAAGATGTCGTTTGGCGTACTTGGTACGTATTATTTACGTATATACGTAAAACCCAAATGCCCCGTCGTCCATTCGTTATTCTTTCGTCGATTATTTTTACTATCGTACGCGTATATAATAATAATAACAACAACGATAGTGTTTACCGAGTTCATTTGTGTGGCCCGCTGTCGGTCGTGACCGTGAACCGTCGGGATGGGCCGACGAACACGAAATTAAAATACCGCGTTACTCTCTCTTCGCGGACGCTTAATCGTTGTTCTGTTTGTACACAAATTTACTATCCATTTCCTCGCCCGTCCTACGGACACATCGCCGAACGTTCACGTTTGTTTTTCGGCCACCGAACGAATATTACGTGCCGAGTGACGTTCCGAAACGGTTATTTCCGTTTAATCGTACGAACGTGTTCTCGGGTTCGTGATATAACCTTATTTATTACTAGCGCGTCGAAAGATTTCGTTTTTTTTTCCGGCCACCTATACCCGTCGAATGTATCCTACGCATTTTCAAATCGCCCCCGAACGATGGACGTCGGAGCGGTATAAAAAAAAAAAATAAATAAATACGCGCCGAAGAAACCTCACTGTCGTAAACCCGTTCGTGTTGACTGCGTACCCCGTTCGGAATTCGAAACGAGTAATGAAATTGTGATTTAAAACTGTTCGGAAAAATATTCGAAACTCGAGCGTACGGAAACTTCGGCCCGGAAGACTAATATCCGTCAAACTTTACGTAACTAATAAAATTATATCGGCGGGGGTTTTTTGTTTCGTGCAAATAACGAAGTGTCTGGACCGTCGTCCTATTCCGATCACGTCAGCGAGCACTCTGATCGATTTACAATTAGGAAACGTTGACCTGAACGATATTACATTTTTCTTCCGCCGGTATATTCTCTACCGGACAAACGTACTCGGATTATAACAATTCGATTACAAATTGTAGAGGCGTTCGTTGGTTATTTACCGCAATTGGGTTTGATAAATATTACGCGTCGAAAAATATTATTCTTTCAAACGTATCATCGTCTCGTGGAAACATCGAACACGTTCGACCCGTGGAAATTCCTAAACAGTTCCCGAAATAGTAAACAAAAACGTTTGTAACGTTTTAATTAATTTTACGACCGTGCGTGCTATCGGTGTGTAGCTTTCCCGCAGTAGCGTAACGTCCAATAGTGGCCATCGATCCGAAAATATTTATTCGGCGGGCGACGTTGTATTCGATAACGTTATTTATGCGTTCGCGACGATAAAGAACCGTGTCTTTTTGTCCGAACGTAAAATTGAAACAAAAAAAAAAAGGCAGAGCGAGAGCCGTCGTCGTCGCCGCGGGATATCTACTCGAGCGAGTTAACACCGACAATAGATTTGAGCGGGAAAATGATTGTTCGGAATTTGAGAGCGACGATAAATCATCGCGTTCGAAAGTGCGACCGCGAGCGACGTAGTTTATTATTGCCGGGGAAAATGACGAATTCTATTATTGTCTTTTTCCACGAAACGTTCACGGTTTTTGTCGCGCGAACTCGTCGCTGGTGGTCCCTTACCTCCATTTTACGTCGTGAAAATACCAATACGAAATCTACGGTTTCCTTCAATCGACTCGCGTGTTGAAAACGTTCATATTTCGTTTCCCGACGTAGCTGACGGACGTATTCCCGAGGCGCGAAATAAAAGGTTTTAATTACGCCGATTCCCGCGTAATTCGTTAATACGTTTACGACGGAAATATGGTCGGCGAACAAGTTTATTTTCGGTTCGGGCGCGGGGGGGAATTTCGTCGTGACTTATAGATCCGCGCGCCTGGGTTCGTATTGTTCGTGTACACGTAGGTTTGACCGATGATTGTAGCGCGCAAATCGTATATCATGCGCAGAAGCCGCCGACCGCGACTCGGCTAATTTATCACGCCCGGAACACAAATAGGAGCGTACTAATCAACAATTTACCGGCCGTTGTCGCGCCGTACGAAATTTCGCGATTTACCGAAAAATAAAAACGGATCGCGTTCGTCGTAATTATTCGCGCGGTTCGTTATTTTTTCCGGCGGCGTACCGTACCGTTATTTAATATCGAAACTATACGTATTTTAAAGCGAATATTGCGCGACGACCCGCCGGGGAGTCGTAAAAACGCGCGTAGGAGAATAAAAACCGACCGTGAAAACCGTACACGAAATATACCCGCGTACGTGTGCCGTACGAGAGGAGTAAAAATATTGTTCGCGCGGCAAAACGTTTCGGCGCTAGTCGAATTTACGTCGCGAGACAGACACGACGCGATTTTCGCCGGCGATTACTCTTAGTTGTACTAAGCGGTCGGTTTTTCTGTTCGTCCGAACCCGTTTGATTTACACGCGGATGATGGTCGACGAACACACACGGTTACGTCGAAATCGTTCGCTGTCGGCGATTGTTTTTTTTTTTTTTTTGGTCGGTTATTTGGAAAACGTCGGATGACCCGAAACGGCGACGAATTCCCGTCGCGTGCCGCTGCCAAAACAGGACAAAGACGCGCGGTTACCAAGAGAGAAAGAGAGAGAGTATTCCGTTGACTTTACCGCAAAGTTGCCCAAAAGACGACAGTATACGCGTGTATAATGTAGTTGCGCGCGCCGAAGACGGGCGGCCGACTCTAAGCGCATAGTTGTGGAAATACGCGACCGAATATAAAGGCGCCGTCGTTCGCGGTCTGGATTTTCGATTACGATAAAGTTTAAACGAGGGGTGGGTACGAGGGCGTTCCGGCGTTTTTCCGAAAACAATTACGGTAGAACGTATTCCTCCGCGCTTCGGATAACGCCGGAACGATTTGCCCGTCGGTGTAACGTCGACGGTGTAGAATTCGGGTAGAGCCGTCGAGAAAACAATTCGGACAAAAACGCGCGTTATTCGGTGATCGTCGACGAGCGAGAAACGAACGCGTTAATGTTCGCGCGCAGTTTCGGTAGGGCCGTTTTGTTTCCTCGTTTCGTTTTCGCTAACGTTATACCGGTCACGGGTGGGGTCGTCCGACCGAAACTTATACGACGGGCGGGGGGGGAGGGAGGCCGGTGCACGAAACCGTGTTCGGCTTTATGCGATCCACCGTCGTCGTCGTGCGGTCGCGGGCGTATCGTAAAACGACGACGATAACCGCCCGGGAACGGGCCACGGGCGTAATTTTATTACGCGCTGCATATCGGTACGAAGCGGCGGTGGTGGTGGTATTCCGTGGAGAGAAGCTACGGCCGTAATTTACTTACGTCGCGTCGCCGCCACCGAGAACGGCCGGCCGGCCGGCGGTTTCGAAATTCGCGCGAATTTTTATCGTTACCGCTGGAGCCCGACGATCGAGATTAGGGTTACCAACAGCGGTTTTTACCAAAGACCGTTCCGTCCCGTGGACCGTTTCCGAAAGTCGACGCCCATTCACTCTTACATAACATGTACGTAAACTTTCGATTTTCGGACGATAATCGTCGTGTGTACAACAGTGCGTTAAGTTCGCCCAAAAGTGCCGAAATAAATAACCGCTACGTCGATTTGAATAATTCGTTATATTCGTCGGATTTAAATAGTCAACGCGAGCGGATTCCCGTGTAAAAAAAAATATTCTCCAACAGCGGGCAACACGTATAGGTTGCCGTTTGGACGCGAAAAGTCGATACGGTTATCGAACGGAATTAGAACAAAAAAAAAAAACGTATCGAAAACAATTACTCGCGATGAAATCTTGTACGCCCGGTTCCTGTTTCGTTATTCCTTTCTGTCGTACGCCTATTCTCCGCCGGATACGCCGCAACGTACCGTCCCATTATCGCCCGTAAATTATGTCCGAAAACGAGACATAAAAAGAAAAAAGCCGCCGGACGCGAATTCCCGAGTTAATTTATTCGCGGCGAACGTCGCGCGTTGGTCCAACCTGCCCGGTTATTAGCCCGCGAAAACGACGTAGTATTCCCCGTCGTACGATGTGTCCCGCCATTGTCGGGACGAATCGTTTTTCTTTTTTCGTTCGCCCTCTCCACGACCATTTTGCTACTAGTACGCATTCGGCGAACGAAAAAACCGCACCACGTTTTCCTACACTCCCTAATAGAAACGACATAGGGTAAACCGTGAATATATATATTACGTGTACGTCGTTTAGTCTCCAAACGTAATCTTTTACGTCCCCGCGATACCAAAAACATTTCTTACCACCAACGGATCGATTCGACCTCCGGTTTCGGTCGATCTTACGCGATACTTACGCGCGGTATCGCAAACGTTCGCCCCCTACACGGGTAATTCACGACGTTTTATTCCGTCGCGCGACCGTCGAATTCGTCGAGTCCCCGCCGGCGGACAGATTCCAATAGCTCCCACTCACCTCCTAAAACAAAGAATTTACGCGAGGTGATTTTCTTATCGCGGCCGGGAAACGGACAAACGTTTCACATTCCGTCGTCCGATTAAACATATTCGCGCGTTCCGTTTGCGGCCGCTTTTTCCTTTATCCGCGTCCGTCCCTCGTTCGCCATCATAACGCTCGCGATTTTCGCCGTCGTTGGTGTTTTCGTCCGCGACCTACGATCGCGTTTTACGAACGAATTCATCTACGTTTTCGCGTGGAATTTACGCGTTGCCGAAATCCGCCGGGTATTCCCCCCAAAGAGTAGACGCGTTTCAATTTAAGACGCGACGAAGTGGAAACGTCGAAAATGTACGTGTCCTCGGAGACGACGCTATGTCGGACATTTCGCGAGCCCTTTAGCGGAATTTCCGTCCTTATCAACGTCGGAAGGAAAACCGCCGTTTAATATATCCCGTTCGGGTGTGTGCTTATTGCGTATACGCGCGATAAAACGTACGAATATCGACGTTCCCTCTGCGCCGCGCGGAAACCGATCGCTTCGATTCGCCGCGCATTTTTCGGTAACCAGATTATTGAGCGGAAAAAACACGTTACCGTTCGTTCGTTTCGATTCGACGAGACGACGATTGTCGGTTGCCGCCGTTCGATCATTAAGAGCTTACGTTCGTTTGACGAAAAAAAAACGAGCCGCCGCAGCATCATTTTTCAAACAAATATCGCGTCGACGACTTTACGACGAATAAAATGGACCGCCGAAATACGGGTCGTTTTTTAAAAATCTTGGCAGTTTATCGCTAACTTACGATACTAATCGCCCTGTCGTATTCGATTTCTTCGCGAATTTTTCTCCCGTATTACGTCGCACACCAATTACGATCGCTTTTTCGCAGTTTCGTTCTTTTAATCCGACCAATATTTGTCGTATCGTCAGCACTAAACCGCGGTACGTTCTATTAATTTATAAATAAATCGAATAAACCGAACGCGTTGTTAACGACGTTGTTTTCACGTCGAATATTCTCCATACGTTAAATAATAGTATCGATTAAATTTAGTCATTTTTTTTCTAGCGGTTTGACGATAAAATTTCCTTAAAAAGTACTTATATATATATATACACTCGAATACTTACGAGAAAAAAAATAGTTTTCAAAAAGCATTTGGAATTCTACGCTCAACGAGTATTCCGAATACATTAATAATACATTAGTTGTTCGAACGAAATGAAATTGAAAATTGTGACGCTTGATATAGAAAAAAAAAGTTTAAAGTTACGGTATTTATTTCTAAAGTTACGAGAGCCGGTTGTAATATTATGCGTCAAATGTAACGGTTCGGCGTACGAGAATCGCCTACAATTGTTTCTAACGAAATATACGGAATTTGAATCGCGCGCATTAGTTACAGTTTGAAATTCGAATTTGCGTTCGAATTGATTTTTAATTATGTTTAATTTGATTTTTATAAATATTTAAAAAACGAACGGTAATTTCGGCGAATAGAAATCCCGAATTTTCGCCGACATTTTTAAAACGTTCCAAATAGAAATCGTCGTGTATATTGTCCAATTACGTTTTTCACTTAGCGTAGTGGATTCTCGTAATTCTCTACACTCGTACGCTTTATTCGTAGCCATAAATAAAAATCGCGTACTTATATATACCAGCGACCGTTTCGAGTACGCTATTAATATTATTTAATCGAGGCGGATTTTGATACGGTATCGACGTCCGCGTAGACGTTTCGCTTTGATTTAATATCTATCGAGACGACTTCGGTCGTCCGATTTTACAGTTTGTATTTTTTTTTTTCATATCGAATCGTCGACGTATCGTTCGTCGAGAAAAACAGTTTTTTACCGAATTTCGAACCAGTCGGCGTAGTTTATTACAACAGCCCCGTATTTCGATCACGTTTCGCCCTTTTAGCGCCGCGTACTCCCTTCAATTCCGAAAAAACACTATTTTACGTTATTGTTATTGACTAGCAGTAGTTAACGTGGCTTTTCGAGGCCGCCGCGAAATTAAAATCGGATTTCGCGAACGGTTAAGAATTCTGTAGCGTACCCGTTGGACGCCAAACGGCGGCGGCAGCGGCGGCGGCGGTTTTTTCGCGACAAATTCGCGGTACCGTCGGGATAAATCGCTCATCAACGATCGGTCGGTCGTCGTCGGTAAAAACTAAAACGAAAATCGAATGTTTTTACCCCGTCATCTTCATATTGAGCCCCGAATCGGGAAAATCTATTTTAGTCGGCAAACGACTAAAATGCCGTGGCCACGCCGTGTCTAACGCGCCGCCAACAAATGTAAATTACTTTTATAATACGCCGCGTCGATTTCGTTATACACTTAAGGCGCGTCGATGTTTTTCGATTGTTTTTCGGTTAACCGGCCGAATTTCCCCTAATGGATACTCCGACCGCTTCGGCGGTATACCGGCAAATCGCGTCGTTACGATATAATGTCGTAATTTCGAAAATTCGCTTACATTTTTTTAGACTAATTTCGACGCTTCGTCCGTAACGGAGTATCCGAATAATTCCGGAACTCGCGCACGGAAAACGACCGACCGTCGTGGCGTAATGCTGCTGCGACCGTTGGGATTTCGCGCCATCGAAAGCGTACAGTCGTTGTTCCGTCCGATATCGGCACCGCCGTCGTCCAACGTAAAATAATAGACGCGATAAATTAAACGTCTTGGCCGCGAACGCCGCGAGTTTTCGGCGACCTTTTTTCACTTTCGGCTTATCCGCGTAAACGTCGCGCTTAAATGAATCTAATCTAGCGGCGAATTAACGTAGAGCGCGGCGCGTATTTTCGGTCCGCTGTGACTAGTGCTCTGCACGGTCCAAGTTTTTGTGGACTGGACCGGACTAGATGATTATTGTTTAGACCGAAACTAGACCAAACTTAATTATGATTTGACAAT
>JAIPRN010001689.1:0-39493 GCA_025469175.1 Geopemphigus sp. TES_GeoC_2020
ATATATATATATATATATATAGGAAATTATTCAAATATGTATTTATAAATATCTTTATATTATTTGACATTCTTTTTTATATTCCAAAAGAAAAATATAGAATGGATTAAGTATTTAATAACTTTAGATACAACACATTTAATTATAATATATTAAAAGTAAAAATATACAATTCACCGTGTATAATTTCATAAAACTTTAAGTTTATTCTTTTTAAATACTATTTTTCAAATGTTAGAATATACATACTTGTGTTTATTTTGTAGTTTAATCTTAGCCAAATATTGTTTCGAACATTTTATCACATACATAGTTCTATATAATATAAATAAGTATTACATAATAGGAATGAACAAAATGTAAGACATGTAAAATAGATTTGGCTAAAATGTTAACATTTCAAAGTATTTCTAAATTTATAAGAGGTGTTTTATACATTTTATATAATTATAAAGTATATCTGTGTATAAATAGAAAATAAATTAATTCATAGTTTTAAATACGTTGATATATTTCTAAAAGTTTATCTATCTATAATAAATATAAATATATAATATAAAAGTTAAGATTCATTTAGTATTGTATGTTTTAGAAATATTAATAATTTTTTCAATATTTAAAAATTAAAAAAAAAAAACAAAAAAAATATAATTCACTTTTCACTAACAAATATAAATTACAATAAAAACAAGTAATTTATAAATGATCGCATTTAAAAATTCATCAACGTTACAACACGGTTACATTTAATACAATTGTTTATATTAAAAACATTGTTATTAATTGGATGTCTATTGACAACATATAACTAAATATATATTTATATAATAATAATATATTAACTTTTACCTTTATATTTACGTTTGTATCATCAATAAAATAAAATTTTATGATTAAATTATATTTATTACATATATATTTACATATAATGTAAAAACTAGGGTTTTCATTGAAATTTGGATTCTAAGGCTGGTTTTATATTCGTTCAATATAATAAAAGTACTTAAATTCATACATGATAAACACATAAAAAAGCTTAAAATATAACTTAAAAAATGTATAATGTTCAAGTGTTTCAGCATTGGATATTTCATTGAATGATTAACAGTTTAAACTCAATGCAAATTTTAACAGACTCATTCTGGGTGGTTGGAAATTGTCAAATTGATCGTTGCGAATTTGTATAATCTTATGCGAACGATGACTACGGCTATTCATACCTATAAAAATAACAAGAATTATTGATTATAATATATAAATTATATCTACAGACTATCTATACATTTCAAAATTGTTTTAATATTAATATATTTATTTAAACTGTTAATGATTATAAATGTCTCATCATACTTGTGGCATTTAATGAATAGTAACGAACAATACTATGTAAAAGGATACGATTGTAACTATTCAGTGGTGCTGACATGAAAATTCCATTTGGTAAGCGTGAAAAAAATTCAACAACTTCAGTTTCCAGACGATCTATAGCAGTCTGGAAAATAACGAACAAATATTAATTATTGGCGTAATTAATAATCTTTTAAGAGTGGATACTTACATAAAATATATTTTTATTATTTAGAGAAAATAAAATTGTTAAATAGACATTAGATAAGATTATTAATTTTTTTTATTATAATCATGCAAAAACTACATTGGTAGAAAGTACCTCTAATAATAGATGAGAATGTTAGGTTGTTATATTAAATATATATATACTAGACATTTGAAGTTAATTAATGGACTGAGTTGACAAAATATTGTTTAGTCCTCATAACTTTACATACTATCACTATAACAAGAGGTTTTTATTTATATTATTTCGAATTTAAAAAAGTGTAAATATTATAAAGCTATTTACATTTATATATTAAATAAAAATATACATAGAATACTTACTACAGGTAAACTTTTCTGTTTAAAGATTGATTTTTGTGACATTGTTAGATTATTGAATGCCATATTAGGGCAAATACTTCGTTTCGATTTTCTATCATTGTAATATTCTTTTTTTTTTTGCAATATATCTTTACCGCCTATGAACATTTTCTGTAACTATAATTAAATAACGTATATTAATATTTTTATGAAAATATCAAGAGAAAATGTACTTTATATTTAAAAACCTTATATACATTATTTTTTCAAAAAACATATTTAAAAAAAACTAAATATTAATTTACATACATCTGGCCGGGTGCAAAGTTTTTTCATTAATTTGGTAAATCCATTTTTATTATCATTCACAAATATTTCATCTTCTAAATACTGATCATTATTCAGGGACAATAGAAAATTTTCTGAAATAAATATCTAATAATTAGTACTATTATAGTTAAGTCATAAATTAAATTCAATACAGACAATATAATAAATATTTTTAATTCTGAGTAAATTGGGCTGTACTAAAAACAAATATGCAGCATGTTATTAATAGCATATATTACAACGATACTTTCTGTTTTTATGTATATAAGAAATTTAATTAACAATGACTTTCGATTTATTTATATATTATATATATATATATATATATTAATTTAATCTTATTTATTTAATTTACGAGTTCATATATTATCAGCGAAATCATTCAATTTTTAATAAATAAGTAAACTCGGACGTATTAACCTATTTATTAGTTGCATATTTAACAAAATGAATATTTTTACATTTAACAAGAATATATAATTATATGTATGTACCATTTTGGGCCCGATTTAATTTTCTTCGTCCTATGTGTGAAACTTTTTTTTTTTTTAAAGATGCAGTAATATCATCGTTAATTTTGTCAAAGTCAACGTTTTCGTTAATATTTGCTATTAATTCTGGGAAATGATGTCTATAGTAATCCGAAGAGTTAATTATCTGAATTAGTGGTAAAGGAAAAGCATCAATACTCTCATTGTCACTAGATGATGAATAATACGCAGGTTCATCACTACAATAACCAAAAGAAACGCTTAATTAGACAATTTGTAAATAAAATATATTTTGATTAAGTATATTGTAATAAAAATTTTATGATAATCAAATACAGTAGGTACGTACAATTCGTTTACTTCGTAAAATGGGATTATTTCATCGGTACAATTCATTGGTATTTTAGTGATACCCATTTTGTCGCAAAATAAATTAAAATTGGTAAATCTTGTTTGTCACAGTAGTGTATAGTATGTATATAGTTTACTACACAAGATAAAATATAATGTGTCCGATATGACTATAAATAAGTTAGATACAGTGTAATAATACGAACAGATTTTGAAATAGTTAATTGTAGATGATTAAGCTCTTCAGGCTCGACTGAAATCAATTTTAAACTTCCAATCAATATCCTTAAGTATACGGCGTAGAAACATTGCGTACATATTTAAAAATTTGAATACTTACCGCGGAAATAAAAATATCGTTTTAAGCTGTACGAAGTGTGGACGCGCGTGAATGGAAAAATAATACACTTCACGTACGTATGGTATGAACAGTATTAACTTGACACAGTCGTGTTAAACGATTAGACTAATATAAAACACAACAAAGGTGTGTTAGTGTGTATGCTATGATGGATCGAAATACACGTACGAATAAAGAATTTAACGAAAGAAAAACCACAGTGACAAATTTCCGACGATCAAATTCACGTAATTGTTAATATAATTTTACTAGGTCACGTCGGATCAACAATAATATAACACTGATCAGTATGAATGGCGAAAACCGAGATCACGGCCGGATTGTTGGTAGTCTCACGAAACTATAATCAACGTTATCATTATTATGTCGATTTACGCAAGTCATGTATGGCATTGAAGCCAACATGTGTCGGGAGACAACGCTCGATGTTTTCTTGAATGAACATATATATTGACCGATTATTTTCATCCATGAAATCTTGATAATTTTTGTCGAGTGCCCGCCGAGTTGTAAATACAGCAGTGTAGTCATTACAACGTGTTAACTGTTTTTGTAAAATATTCGACTACTTTATTCGTGTAAATATAATATACATATACTGTACATAATATACTAACCACAAATATTTTCGGACATAAAAGAATTTTAAAGATAATGGTCACTTTAATTTATTGTTTAACGTTGACACGTAATATCACGAAACGGTATATCGGTATGAACGGGTCATCGAATTCAACACGACGTCGTGATCTTGCGTAAAAATGAGGAAGACAAATAATTTCGGTAGTAATAGGCGCGATGACATTCGGATCATAGCAATTAGTGGTTACTGATATTATGTTTGTAATTAGTAGAGCTCGGTTGTAAATGATCATAAATTCGTTAAAATACACGTTTGAAAATAATATGTAACGCCTTAATAAAACTGATTAGATATGGTAAATGTTCAATACGTATTACGCGAAAAAAATGGTTTTATTCTAAATATATTAAAATTTATAATTTTATAGGATCGTTTTTTTTTTTAAATGTTCATAGTTAGCAAGCTACTAGATATTTCAGGATCAAATATGCTTATAATAACATTAGCTGTATAGTGAACTTCGACATCTATGGTCTCGTCGATTGATACCGACATATTACGATTAAAAATCTCGGCCGGTATTTTGGTTAACGTTTTCTTTATAAATATTGTCTATATAATTTTTTTAAGATCGATTCTTCACGAATATTCTATATTCTATATTATAATATTCTATATAATATTTCAAGTAAACCTATGCCAGTGTACTCGGTAAACATTTATGAACATAGGACTAAATACACTGTATGAAACCATAATGGTAGCTTTTAATCATTTATATTTACGTGGGTATAATTG
This sequence comes from Geopemphigus sp. TES_GeoC_2020, assembly GCA_025469175.1. Lineage (NCBI taxonomy): Eukaryota > Metazoa > Arthropoda > Insecta > Hemiptera > Aphididae > Geopemphigus > Geopemphigus sp. TES_GeoC_2020. The sequence goes on from JAIPRN010001689.1 coordinate 4,793, forward strand.
ACAATAATAATATCATAATAGGTTCGTGTATTGTTTTGGATAAAATTGCACGAAGTTGAGTGTCTACAATTTTTATAATTTTTATATTCAAGTAAGCTAGTAAAATGAGAAATAATCAATATACGCGAATATGCGTTCGAAACGGTAGAATACGCTATTAAACGCAAAATACATTCGCTGATTTTAAATTCAGACTTTGTGAAGTAAATTTGTGTCGTACTTAGTAGTAATTAAACGGCAAGAAAAAATATGCAGTCACAAACATCCGAGCATTGGTCGTTAATATGGCAAGTGGTATCCTTTACCCGGGAGTCGGGATTAGAGTGTTTATTTATTATTTAATAGTTTCGATCAGGTATAAATAAGGTGTCGTAATTGTCATTTGTCGGCGTACATTTCGGGACGATGTTTCTTAAATAACGATTGATGCTCCACCGTCGTAGAAAACCTGGACGGCGGCCGCTCAAATTTCTACAAACCTTTACGTATTCCCCGGATAGACGTAAAAGCTCACGTGGAAGCCAAATACATAATAATATTATAACTGCTCGCGAGTGTGTTGCGCTCGCGTAGGTCTTTTTTCGTAGGTGTCGAGCTTTCAGAGGTTTAGTTTAAGATGCCGGGGGCGGACGAATGGAATATCGATTAACAAGGCAATGTTAGTTTCGCGCATGCGGCCTACAGCCGCCACGCCAAAAGATCGGCGTATTTTGACGGTCGCCTTAGTAGTTAGAACATCGAATCCGACTGGTGCCGAGTGTTGTCGACGTCAACCGTGGCGCGTCGCCGTCTCGTTCGGGGTGTGTGCGGGTCATTTGCGTCGATCGTAACGATAATGAATTTTCGGTCGACGGTAGTTTAGTTATTATTATTATTATTATTATTATTATTTTCGGGAGTGTTTTAGTTACTTTACGGGTAATTCCGTGGTTAATATTTCGAGGTTACGGGCGCGAAATTCGTCGTGATTCGCAATTCGCACGTTTTTAGTAAAGTAAAACTGCGTCAGGAATAACGTCAGCAATATTTTCACCGTCATCTTGAAGCCTCAATCTTGCGGACTAACGGGTGGGGGGCGGGGTGGGGGTGGTACCCGCAAGCATGTTCAATTTCGCCTCTAAAATGATAAATAGCCTAATATCCGCGGGTGATGAAATGGGCACCGGAACCGAGTTTCAGCCACAGCAACGTTATGGGAGTAATCAATCTACGCCGATCACCGGTAGACAATTTGTTATGAATCAAGCGCAACAACGACCGTCCGATATTAGGTACACACAACAACAACAACAGCAACAGCAACAACAACAACAGCAGCAACAACGGTCACAGCCGTCTTTTTATAGACAACAGCCGTCTTCGAATAACAATGGGGTCAGACCGTTGTCTCAGATATCTCAACCGTCACACCAGCAACATCAGCAACAGCAACAACAACTACAACACCAGCAATTACAAAAACAACAGCTACAAAGGCAACAACAAAAACCACAACGTCTCGGTGATGGTAACATGGATATGTCGATATCATCAGTTGGTAAGCACGGTGATTTTTTTATTATTATTAACTTTGCGGGGTGGGATTAGAATATGTACGTGGGGGACTTCAAACTAATCGTGAGAGAACGAAATTACGTCAGATCGAAGTAAATATATCAAAAAATTTAGTTAAAAATTAGAGCCCTCAAGAAATATATAGACATATAATGACCGACCTCATAAAGTTGGGAGAGAAGGCAAAGGAAAAGAAGATTATCGTTATTGTTATTATATTATGATAATTTAATTATACACGTAACGTATTGATAATTATTTGATATTTTGGTCATAATTATTATTAAGCGAGTAGGTATATAAAAAAATCACGGGAGGGGCGAGGCGAAGTAATAACATTGGTCGTCGTCATCACGTTTAAGGTGGTATGTTTGTGTGTGTATTGAGTGAAGGATACTTATCTTATCGATTCGAAATCCGTTACTCATAACATATTCGTCAATAGACGTTGCACGCAATCAAACTAAGTAATCGAGCCTTTGGAATATAAATGCTTAATCGATCCTTAATACCTTCTCTTAATTACTATAATCGATATCGATTATTTACAACTTTTTCAAAATTTTATTTTCGTAATCGCTTTATATCGCGATCTAATAAAAAACCCTATTTATTTGTAACAGTGCGTTATTTATAATCGAATACGATAAAATCATTCGTTATATATATATATATATATATATATATATATATATATATATTGTGTTTATATTACCACCGCCGTATTAAAATAAATGTATTCAATATGTACGTGTGTATGAATTGTAACGCGGACCTCCTATTTTGAATATTTCAGTGTACACTAGTCGCTAAAACTTTTTGGTAGCGTATAATGTAATCATAATATTATACATTAATAAAGCATATTGCGGATGTGCATAATTAACAATACACGAATATATTATCATTCACCAAAATCGAAGTAAACGTATAGACAAGATCGTTTTTGGTGCAATACTATTTTATAATCAAGCGCTTAGCCAAATTTGTCTAAAGAGGGTAGGGGAAAAAGATAACAATTTTTTTGATTTATCTATATTAATAAACGAATGTCCTTTTATAATATATTATAATTATGTTTATGCATTCGTGTATGTTTCTATTCTGAAATGTTTTACTAAAAAAAAAAGAAATAAAATACTAATAACCTCATAAATTGTATATTATTCAAAATATTCATGGTGAGTACTAATGTTTCTAATGTAAATTATATAGCCACATATCACGTCAAAAAAATGTCTTCATTGATCTTTGAGTATAGATGTTTGTTTTATTGTTTACAATAAATAGTGTAAAATATGTAGTAATTGCATTAAGAAAATGAAAATAACTGTTCACGTAATGGAAGTAAAGCATTAAATTCACTATATGAATATATTTCATGAAATGAACATAAATAACGTGAACAAAACAGTATATGTATACGTATATATATATATTTAAACATTTTTGTTTTCTATTGGTTTTCATTGTTGCGATTATTTCATAAAATTGAATTATTTTTTAGTACATATTTATATTTTATAAAAAAGTTAGTAAGGTGAATCGGAGGAATTGTTGACAATATTTTGAGTTTGAGAATATCAAACCAAATAAGAAAAATGTTGACTTTGGTTAGTTTAGTGTCACATTACTATAAAAATTTAAAAATATATATAAATAAATTGAATCCAAAATGAACGGTACATCTTATTAATTTCATAAAATTAAAAACGAGTTGGTAGATATCATAGAATGTAAAAAAATATAGAAACAAATTAAAGAAATAAAATATTATTCTCTATTATTTAATTGCACATCAGATGTTGAACACGAAAAATAAATGATTCAAGTTGTTCATTATGTTATACAAAATAACGAAATGAATGAGAAATTGTTGAACATTTTATTTGGAAAAATGGTGGAAAATGAGATTTATAATTTTAATGAAGATAAAAATATATAAGAATGAATAAAAACGAATAAAAATGTTATTGATAATATTTTAACAATATTATACCAAAAATATTAATTGATAGTAGATAATGTTCAAGATTGTTTCTGTTTCTCGATCCATCAAAAAGAGATTTTAAATCGATTTATGCAATAAATACAAAAATAACCAATAAAATTGAATTAATTTCAGAATTAGGGGTCTCAAAAATATGTTTACAACTTGGGTGAAAAAATACACGTTTTATTGATATATTAAAGTTAATTTACAAAAATTAACTTCAAAATGTATATCCTCATCAGTGACTTACTAATTATATCTTTTAATGCCAGTTAATTCAACATTATATGGAAGACGCTTTAGAAAATTAAAATTGATAAAATCTTACTTAAGCTTTATTATAAAATAAACTAGACTAAACAAATTCAATCATATCTATAGAATATACAAATGCCAGTTAAAGTAAATATGAAGATATAATAAATGTCTTCGTTGTAAAAAAGATAGAAAAATTACTTATTACAATAAAGGAAAAAACTGATATTTTTATTATTATTATTATTTAATTATAAATGTAATATATACATTATTATATTTTATATATTTTAAACGATTGAAAAATAAAGAATATTTTGGCGCAGAAGAGAATGCGTAATAAAGGACGCAACTTTTTTATTAGCTCCGAACCCCAAATATTTCGGATTCAGCATTGATAGTACATATTTTACTGTAAACATTAAAAACATTCATCGACAATTATATATTTTTGAAATTTATTACGAAGTTTAGTTAATATCGAATTATATTTTTGATGTATTAGCTTTGAAGTTTTAATGGCATTTTTAAAGTTTTTGATAATTATAATAATAATAAACTATTGCTAGGTAGGAATATTATGAGGTAACTTTAAGGGTCACCGCACGCATGGGGTTAGATTGTGTGTATGTGTTCGAAAAACTGGGTTAAAAATATCGATTTTCACCACGTCATGCGTTGTGCTTTCGGAAAAATAGAAATTACCCACAGATATTGAATTTTTAAACGACGGTTGACAATGAATGTTCGATTATTATTGTTATAAATTAGGCGTATTCTGTAGTTCATACTGTTCTGGGTATTTTAAAACACATAATTTTACTTTATCATATGTCGACGTTAATTCTTTACTTAAAATTCGCCGTTTTTTCATCATCGTTAATCATTAATTTCTATGAGTTACAATAAATATTTAAGCTGCTAGAAATTTGAATCCGTTCACGTAACTGTAAGGAAAACGTACGTTGGTATCAAATGTATACGTTATATTAAAGGTATAACCTACGTCTTCTCGAAAACCGAATAAATTCGCACATAGGTAGAAACAATTCAGTTTTGTTTTCGTAAAATTGTAGCAATAGTTTATCGTAAATCGAATATTACGAGAATAAGAAAATAATCGAGCAAACAAGGGTTCTAGGTAACGCGTATTAGCTTTGCGATACCGATTATATATATATATATATAGAGTAATGAGGTTATCGTGTTAATTAATGGTTATTCTATAGGTGTGTTGGAACCCACCGCAGTAGACCCGGACCCGCTGAGTTTAGATTTGAGTCATTTAAGCGCCGAGGAGCGTGCCCTGATTCAAAATGTGATGGTCAAAGCGAAGAATATGGAGGCGTGCGAACCGATTGCCGGGCCAATGCAACCCGCGACGAGGTAATAAAAACGAACTCGGCATTTACGCGACGTATTAATAGTAGTTTTGTTAACCGGGGAAGAGGGTGGGTAAAAATTACGTAATGGACGATCGTCGATAGAAAAAAAAAACACGTTCTGAATACGAAATCGAGCATTTTTCCGCTGTACGCGTGTTGTTCATGCGAACATCGTACGGATGATAGGTCGTACGACCGGTTAGATAATTACGATTTGATTCTTATACGTGTTCGTCGCGATTGATTAGTTCGATTCTCGCGAGCGCGATTTTCATTTACGACGATTTAATGTGCTTATTGTTGTTGTTGTTGTTTTGGTACGCCGGCAATTGCTACGTCTTCTCGCCTGACAGCGCCGTGAACAACAACGTCCGTCAATCATACACCGCCAACGGGAGTTATCCGTCATCAGGTCAAGACACCACGACGACGTATTACGGGAATCGCAAAAGTGGCTTACAGCAGCAACAAAACGCGCTATACCAAGACCAACAAAATGCCGTCTTCCAGCAACCGCAACACCAGGAGAACACTGGTTTCTCGTCTTCGTATCAGCAGCAGCAGCATCAACAGCAGCAGCTTCAGCAGCAGCAGCAGCAGCAACAGCAGCAGCAGCAGCAACAGCAACAGCAACAGCAGCAGCAGGAGCCACAACCACAATACGCTTCGTCTTCGTTGTATCAACAAGGCGGGTACAATTCTCCCGCGGCCACGGTGGCCCGACGTCATATCCAGAAGCATAGTTACGAAGAATACCGTAAACAGCAATTTTCGCCCGACGAACCGTTGTCGCCGGTGTCTCCAGAAAACGAGGTGTCGTTACCGTACGGTGGTATCAGTATGAACGTTTGCGGTGGAAATACCGCTCAGCAATACCAACAGCAACAAATACAACAACAGCAACAAATACAACAACAACAACAACAACAGCAACAACAACAACAACAGCAGCAGCAACAACAACAGCAACAAGGAGAGCGGTCCGGTTCCGATTCGAGCGATGACGTAAGCTTGGCCGAATGTCTGGCCGGCGGTGGTGTCGAGCTAATGAATTTGAGGCCTATGCCGCTTTTAGACGAGAACGGTCAAGTACTGTTGGACGATGTTGATACCGCTAGGATCCATCAGCAACATCAACAGCAGCGGGAGGAACAGTATTGTAACGAAGAGCAAATGTACTATGGGAACGCATCGGCGACGAACACCTCGGACGTTTACACCATTCCGGAAGACGAGGCAGAGCTAACGAGCCCGACGTGCGCCGACGGCGTCACGAGTCTCCGGAAACGGCAGATGGCGAATACTTTAACCGGTATGTTTAATGTCTATAGTTTATAGTAGGAATGATTACTGTAGGGACATTTCGTTTAAAAACAAAATCGAAATTTTATCACGAACGCGCGTCAATCTAGTATAGTCTGGTATAATACTGTTACAATATTTTTTGTTCGAGAATTTTATATGCACAACTCGTGACGTTTCTAATGTTTTTAAACGAAACAATATTATTACGAACGACTTAAGCAACGTAACAGTTCTTACTTAATATTTTATGTTTCAACGTATGAGTAAATCTACTTCTTCTACAATAGCTTAACGGTTTGTTGTTTAGAATTTGAGACATTACCACCATAAGTAAGCCTCGCTATTGTGTTTATAATGGAATATTTTCTTTGTATTTTCCTCTGAAAGTCCTATCATCTTAATCGCGATCAATTCGATGATTAAGTTAGACGGATTAGTCTAAACGCAATTAAAAATTTAATATTTAAAACAAAATTTAATAGATTTAAACAAATTTATCATTTTTCAGCGATATCCGGATTGAACAATAGTAGCAATTCTAGTTCGATGGCAGTCGATTTACATCACCAAATTGTGGACAATGAACGTTTTATGATGAAGTATGCTGCGGGACTGGACTCCCATCAACGGTCGAAACCTTTAAATGATGAATCATCGACGACTGCGTCCATTTTTTCTGATCAAAATAGACCGTCAAAGAAACTAAACGCACAATCTGGTAAGTACTTATTATAAATCTATACATACCGATATATATATATATATGTACTACGTACTTTTCAAAATTTTGAAAATTATTTTAAGTATTGATTATTATTTATAAACATAATAAACTAGGGGAAAAACGATCGTTTAATCCGATTGCTACAATTTTTATAATAATATTATGGCTATTATTTTTTTGATTTGAAAATCAAACATTTCTATTTAATTTAAACGTAATTTTAAATAATAAAGTTTCGTTTAATTTAAAGTAATATTAATAAATATCGAGCAAACGTTATGTTTAATGTTATATTTTATAAACCTACTCGAAAAAAATTTATCACGCTCATTATGTATTTATTTCATCGTTAATGGTAGTATTAATGGAAAACACGTAATTGTTTCCGGAGATTAATTTTGAACGTTACTCGGAATTTATAATTGGAGTGATTTAATGTTATCTCGATGTTTTAGGCATTTTGCAAAATAATAAATTCCGCACCGGTGTAGACAAACAACACTCATCAGTCATTCAATCAACCGTTACAGAATCATATAATCAAAACATGTCGTTATACCACAACAGCAACAATAGCAGGTAAAGTATAGGTCTAACTATGGAGGAGCAAAAGGGCATTAGAGCTACAGTATCGCTATTAATTTTTAAAAACGTCGAATTTCATTACGAATCTATGATGTACTTACATAATTAAACATTAATAGTCGCGTAAAATGATTGGTTCAATTACATTATCTTCCATCGAAAAGACAACTAGTAGAGATTAGGAACACAATAATAAATTAACGCTTCGGCACTTAAAATTAATACTATTTATCTCGGCCGACAATACAATTAGGCGAAACCAAATTTAACGCACAGTGCAATTATTCGAATTACATGCAATTATTTCAAAAAATCCGGCTGAGATGTACGCAATATTTTGGAAGAGTATACCCGAGTAATTCGCGTACTACAATATGAACAAAAAAAAGTCTGGGTTTAATAAATGTTTATTTAAAATAATAACTCGCATTGGGCATACAAATTATAATATTTGAATCCAAATATATATATATTAATATATTAATAACATTCAAAAGTTTATAATTTTATATTTGTTGAAAAAAAAAATAGAACTATGTATAAAAATGTAATTACTGGGCGTGTCCCAATTTAAATATAGTTCTGTAGCAGTCCGTACAGCTCGTTTAATAATTAGTGAGATAATGAGATAATTTAAATAACACTACGTGGAATCTGAATTGATTTTATAACGAGGGTGATTATTTTTTTCTTTGTTTTGTATTTTTAGGTTTACAAATACCAATAGTGATCAAAATAACGTATCGGCTGTGGGTGAAATGACAGAATCAAACTGCGTGTTCCAAGACGACGTAAGTACAATCCACCCAAATAATGTTAAAAGGAAATTGACGATAATAATTTTATTTTTAAAATTCACGTACTTATTACTTATTACTCTTTCAATGTCGGAATATTACGTAGAAATAAGGAACGATCTTGTACTGAAAAAAGCCCGAGCATTGGGTACTCTACATAATAATTAAATAAACCGCTAATTTTTATTTAAAACGATTTATTTTGTAAGCATAATTATAAGTAAAATGACATAAGAAAATGTCAAAGAATCTCATTCAAAAACTTAAATAATGCATATTTTTGTCGTTTAAACGTATATATCGTTACTATAATTTTTATTACACCTACAATGTTCTTAGGATATTCTTATACTCTTTCCTAAAATTAAACCTATATACTGAATATAAATGTTATTCTTCACTGTATTCGAAAAAAAAAAAATGAAACACTCTGGCTTCGAAGTTGATTAGGTATGAAATAAAACAAATTTTCAAAACCAATTTCTATATATTTTATGAATATTTTGTGGATATTTTTCATATCGCTTTGGTTGTAACGAAATTCACTATAATAAGAATTCTTATTCATAATAAGAATGATTCGACTACAGATTATAATAAATAATAAATAGTTCAAAAATTTTCCAATAGTTTCCGAGAAAAATGGTATTTGTTTGTTTGCTTATTGTCTCCCATAAGAGGGTAATAGAGTGGACAATAAATTAATTATTACACTTTGTACTTAATTTATCAGGTTATCGTTATAATAACGGGGCACGCGAAATAATAATATATCGCCTATATTTTCGCTATAATAATAGTAATAACACGCTCATAGCTTCCAACGTTCACATACGACTTACCCGTAGCACGCGAATGCACCTGAATTGCCTATCTAAAGCGCCGTGCATTGTCCATTGAATCGAGAATATTATATACATTTTTATAATAAGTAATAACAAGACTGAATTCACTTTAAAATTTATTTTGCGTCCCCGTATAAAAATTAACCGCGTGAGATTTTAGAAAAAAACAATTATAATATTATTTTACTCTTATTATTTTAATAATACGATACACTCTTTGTAATAAACGAATTTCGTCGATCGGGCCAATTTAATTTTTCGTTTTCCAGGCCTAACACATTTTTTAATCCGCCCTTTAATGTTTCGTGCGAAATAATTTGTTGTAAAAGAATTTATCGGGTACCTTAGTATTTACTTAAATGCAGAGCTATGATAGATACGATTATGTTTGCAATAAAAAAAAAAATAGGCGCGTTTAGTTTTTTTTTCATTTCTTTATATATTATAAAGTACGCATCATAATGATGTTTTAAGAGTTTTATTAAGACACTTATCTGCGATCTACTGATGAATGATAATTTCTGGGAAACAATTGTTGTTAATATAGAGAATAAAATTACATGGATATTTTTGAACGATAAATGTATGTTATATTAAACAACACTCTGAACATTATCCTTAAGCGTTCATAAAACTAATGAACCAAGTAGGAGTATTATAATAAGTTAATTAGGAATATACGAGAAACGAATCGCATTGTAGCTTCACGCATGGTAATAGAAAATGTTTAAATGAAATTCACTTATCGGCGTCCGTTTTGGGCCGAAGCGCAACAAGTTTCACATTAAGTTTGTTGCGCAAACAGGTCGCGAAATTAAATCGAACGTCTACTTCTATAAACGCAATTGACCACTTTACGTTATAATCCACTCTGCCTGTTTGCGCGTATCATACCTAATCAGTGCACCGCGTAATCGTTGTTGATGCTGTACGACAATTTTCATGTTTGTATATATATACATATATAGTTGAAAAAAACGCCCGAATACGATCGGATATGTAAACTGTTAAGTCAGCCGATTCGCCTGAGTAGTGGACTTCGCGATTCATCCGCGTCTACGAATTCGCTTCAAGTGCAACACCCGCAGCAGTTGAAACAACAACAGCAGCAGCAGCAGCAGCAGCAGCAACAGCAGTTAAAAAACCATCAAAATCACCAACGGCAGCTAAAATTACAACAAAAGAATCACCTGCGACAGCAACAACAATACAACGTCCTGGGTAGGATACCGTCGTCGGCACAACAAAGTCGGCCAGTAACGACGACTAATAACAACGCGTTTGGATTGCAAAATTTGAACCGTCGGACGAATTATCGCGTAAGGATTTATCTCGGCGATCATCGTTATAGTAGTGTGGTATTGCCATCGAGACGACGTAGCGTCTACCTTCTCCGCCGGCGTGTAGTGGTAGTATTGAAACCGGCGGCGGTGGCGGACACACGGGTACACGTGTAATTATTAATTTTAAGAATTCCGAAAAACGGCGCTGCGACGAAAAACGCGCGTCGACTAAAAACGCGATTCGTTTAATTTTCATATCATCGACGTGTTTCATCGTATGTTCTCGTAAAGACGGTTACTCAGTTGACGGATAACTCGCATCGAACACCCGTAGAGTATAGTATACGAAACGCGAGTTCGTAACGCGCTTGTTCACTCCCTAGTTGGTAACAATAGTCGTATCGTCCGGGGCCACAAGTGGGCCGGACCAAATGTATGACCACATTTATCCGGCGATCGTCCGTTAAAAATATGCTCGAAGCCAACTTGGCGAACGACGACCGCGTTCGAACTGCGCCATTTACTCGTAGTGGTGTCCGTACGTCTGACCATCCGGCGCTCTACCGGATCACGAGGATAGGTTTTAGGGTGCCGCGACCGTAGTAATATTTACTTATACGTAGTTTAATTGTAAACGTAGACGCATTATCGCCGCGTATTTTAGTATATTAGTAAACGCTAGACAATATTAACGGTATTATACTCGTACAATAAATAACGTTACTTACTTATTTTATTTTAACTTAGATCATAGTATAGAATCGACATATAGCGATGGCGGGCCTGTATTGCCGAGTATTTTATATGTATTGATATAATTATCATTTATATATATATTATGTACCCTATATTGTCGTGATTCCGTTGACGCGTGTATATTTAATAATGTTTCGGGACCGCGCTTGATAGTCAACACTGTACGAACGCTTATGTTGTAGGTTAGCGATCGTAATTGTAATATTATTATTATTATGATTATTGTAACGAAAACGAAGAATAACGAAAACTATAGATAGTTGTCGTCAATTAGAATTCGTTAACGACACACTTGTAATACGATTTGTACACGTAGTGAAATCGTATACAGTAGGCGGACCAATTTATAACCGTAGATGTCACCGTAGATGTGTTTGGTGCGTGGCCGCATATTAAACAGTTTTCGGGCTCCTCTCGATCGGCGGAGTACGCTATTAAACGTGTGTGGCGCGCGCCCTGTTTCAGTACGACGATGATGACGACGAGATGAAGCTGGCGGAACAAGAACAGCAACAGCGGCAAAACTACGCGGTACAGTCGGCTGCGGTAACGGTGCCCGACAAGGACGGTACCATCAGCGGCATGTTGGCCGATTTCAGCCGGTCAATAGGTAAGCCAGCGGTCTTCAGCAGTCGCTGCGTTTATTGTTTTTGTTTTTCGAAACCTTTTTTTGACGAAACGACGCGGCATTTACCGGGCACGTTAGTCTTCGGCTAGTACACGTGACGTTAATCGAGAACGAATTCTCGAATTTCGTGCCCGAGAAATCGTATACGCACTCACGGACACGTTTTGCCCGGTCCGTAGTCGCGCCGTTAGGGATTTAATGTGAACGGCTACGGTGTTGTATTCACGGCAGAAATGTTTTTCTCGCAGCTAATATGAACAGTAGCAGCGGCGGCGGCGGACCGACGATAAATTCTGCGCTCAGCAATAGCGGTTTACCGGGCGGTGGTGATAAATTCGGCAACAACGTCAACAAATTCGAACTTCTACCGGCGCCGAACGAGAACCCGTTGCTTCAACAACAAAAGCACCAGTATCAGCAGCAGCCGAAACCGCAACCGGAACAACAACAGAAACCGCCGCCGTATCAACAACATAATTTCGCCGGCGACATCGGCGGGGCATTCGGTGGTCCGTCCCAGTTACGACGCACCCAGTCGATAATCAGTCAGAACCTTCGTGACCAACAATACCAGTTGTACTGCAGTGGCTCGTCTCCTCCGCTTTTTCAACCGATACAGCAACATCAGTTTGGCGAAACCGTCTCCGGCGCTCAGTTACAGCAGCAGCAGCAGCAGCAAATCGTCGGTAGTTCTTACGGGTCGAGAAAGGACGACGGCGTGTTATATGGAACAGAACCGCCTACGAACCAAGTCCGACAGACGCAACAGCAGCAACTGTTCGCCTCCATCCAACAACAGTATTCCACCACCAGCACCGCTGTCGTCACTGCCAAGAATTTACAGACTGACGTGAATTATCCGTCGTTGACCGGTACCGGAAACGTGGTTTTAGGACATCAACAGTTCTATAACAGACGAACCGGTAGCGAGCTTGATGGGAGCGCCATAAGTGAAGGCGCTCGGTTCATTCCCCAACCACAGACATATCAACAACAGCAAGACATTTTATATCAACCTTATCAACTAGAATACGCCACATATCAGCAACCGCAACAACTCCCATATAATCAACTACAACAATTGTCACAAAAACAACAACAACAACAACAACCACTCCAGTTGCAACAACAACATCCACACCAAATACAGCAACAACAACAACACCAACTACAACAACAACAGGAACAGCAGCAACAACAACAACAATACAATAAAATATATCAACCGCAGTTGCAACAGCTCCAACAACAATCGCAATTGCAACAGCAACAACAATCATCGTATCAGCAACAACCACAGTTGCAACAACAGCAGCTGCAACAGCAACAACAGTCGCAGTTGCAGCAGCAGAAACAGCAACAACAACCGCAACAGAATCAACAATATCAAAAGTATCCGAATCAAGATCAACTTCAACCAAAGATGGTGACGAATGTCGGCGATAACTCTCAATATTACGTCGTCGATCAACAACAGCAGCCGCATACGGTGGGCAATAATTACACGCAAAACATACCCGACTCGAGTCTCAGTGGCAAAAAGATCAATTCAAGTGGCGTGAAATACAATTTGAACGACGAGACAACAACGGTGGAACAATATTCGTCTACCGCTTTCAGGCCTTTACAACAGCAACTGCAACAAAGAGATGTAAGTGTAATATATTCGGTATTTTCGACGGGATAGTCGTAACAGCTAAAACGGCTTATTAAAAAAGAATTTTTTTTTGATCGACCTTCGTCGGCACGTAAATTAAAAATATTCGTACACGGTGGCGTAAGGAAAATTACAATATAACTACCGATATATACGCGCGTTTTAATTTTGTTTTTTATTAAATTACGACGAAGTTCGTTCGAAACGTATTCGATAGTCACATTTTATTTACGTAATTTCTGTTCCGTACATTTCTCTAAATATCCGTCGTCTCTTAATAACGCGTTACGTTGTTTTTGCGTTGTCGTACCAAAAAACCAGACGGCATCCTCGCGGGAGCAACAACCGAACGGCAATAATTACTCTCCACAGCATCAAGGGGCGACGAGTTCCGGGACGAACACGGCCAAAGTGACGGTGTTGCTAAATTCGGGTACCGCGGCGAACCAACAACAGACCGGTAACAAATCGTCGACGGCGCTCAAATATTCGCCAACGATGCAGCAGCAGCAGCAGCAGCAGCAGCAAACGTTGACATTGCACCGTAAGTGTATTTGTGTAGCGAACTGGTACGCCGCGTGGTGTCGTGCTGTATATACGCACGTGACGTAAGGGAGGAGGAAAATGGGTTGGGGAACGAACGGGTTTCGGTAAAAGTATGCGCGACGGGAATGGTGACGTTGTTTTCTTTGCCGACGGTACGCAGCAACGCCGCCGAAACAGAACACGCCAGTGGGCACGCCCCGAGGGCCCCTGTTGCTGGGCGGCAGCGGTATTGGTCTCGGGCTCAGGGACTTGATGGCGTCCCCGTCGGACACGCTCAGCGAACCGGACTCGATGCGGTCGTCGTCGTTGCGGGGCAGCACCGGCCGGGACGGTAGACGTCGGTTGCCCGACCTGCCGCCGCCCGAACACGTGGATATGGCCGTACCGTGGTCGGCGGCCGCCAACGCCAAGCGCCGCGAGCGTATCATGCACGCCATGATGGACAAGTTCAAGTGAGTGACGGTATTTTCGCGCGCACGCCGTCGACCGTGTAAACGACTGTTTCTCCGTGCACGCAGGCCGTTCTCCTCGTCCCGGAACGTCGCGAACGCGGACAGCCCGATCGTCGGCTACGGTTACGGGGTTACCGGTAAATTCGCGATCAACCGGCCCGGTAGCATGAGCGAGACCAACCTGCTCAAGTACAGGTCTCAGAAAGACTGCGGTCCAATGTCGACGGCGGCCAGACCGGAGTCGGCGCTGGGTCTTTTGCAAGGTACGTCGCGCGATTGTTTTCGGTTGTCTTCAGTGTCGGTTAGGTTTCGGCACGCGCCGTCAACTTAGTCCCACCGCAAACCATTACGGACGTTTCGATTTCAGATTATCCAATCGTGAACACGTTTCGTTTTTTTTTTTTGTTTTCGAATATTCGCGAACGGATACGCCGTCATAATCGGCAAACATTTTCGACGTTACGAAAAAATCGCACGCGACGATCATTTTAATATTAAAAACGAAATTGGCGTTCCTTGTTTACAATTAAAAAGTCGCGTATATTATGCGACGTTTAAAGATAACGAACAAAATAATCGACAATTTACGTTACCGATTTCGAAACCCGTATTGGGTAGCCAAATATTCAGCCATAGACGTTCGTTTTATTCCGGTTTTAGCGACACGCGCGGATTTTATTACCGCTTTTAATTTGTCCCGGCGACGGTAGAACAACGGTAACTAATTTGGCACTTCGTCCCGCCGCCGTGCTAGTATATCCGACGGCAATTTATTAAAACACGATACAAACGTACGATCAAACATTTTTCAGCTATATAATCGACGTCGGCCATTTACGTTCTGTTGTCACCGTCAGTCGCGACTTTTTTTTATATCGTACTTTTTACCATTCGCCGTAATTATTATACGACGACGAACGTAATCGACGGAGCAAACGTGTCGTTGTTCCGTCGTAGTCGAATTAAACGCGCCCGCCGTCGAGTACTAAAATTGTCCCGATTTCGAATTCCAACGTCGGACGCCACCCGATAAACGTCGCCGAGTACTTAAATATTGGATTACGCACACATACGGGAACGCGACGGGCATCGATCGCGCGCGAATTTGTCTTCAACACAGTTACGTATCTGTTTGGCCTATGTTTCGCGCCGTGTTTTTAAACGGATCGAAACGTTTACGAACGTGAACAGCAAATAAGACGCCCGTTCGACGAAACAACAAAACCGCGGCCGAGCCGAATGAATTACTCGAATTAACCGATCACGCGATACGATAATTTGATCGAATCGTTCGGCGTGCCGAAACGCCATTTAAAAATGTCGATTATGTAACGCGCGCGCGCTCGTACCGAGGAACGGCGGTCGGTTAGTATGTCGCAAAACGCTTTAGGTATAGCACGTTGCGGAAAAAAAGGCGGTATGTTTAGTAAACATTATCATCTGCTCTTCGCGCCGCCAATACCATAGTACACACGCGCGAGTAAATAAATATATATATATATGTATAGGCCACGCGAGCTGGTGTAAAATAGTACTCGAGGGCGTGTAAAATCGACACCGACTATTGTACTGTACGACCGCGTCACGTAGTTCGGAGCTCGGTCGAGGCACGTTCGTCGACGAAATTTTCGTTAAACTAGTTTCGCCGAACTTACTGTGTCGTACCGATCGGCGGGGCGTTTACGGATTCGCGCCGGTTTACGTTTCGTACCGATTGGACGGTCGCGTCGTACACGAATCGATTAATGTCGCGCATTTATCGGGCCGGTCGGGTCTTAGGGAAAGAAGAGGAGATTAGGGAAGTTCCCTCTTAGCTTGGGTACCGTCGTTTTAACGAAAAGCAAATGGTTTCGTACCGGTCGAGAATAATCGAACAATTTTCCTACGTAGTACGGCCGACGTGGGCGACGAAAAACGAACCCCCTCCCCCCGCGTTCGGATTTGTCGATCGTCGGGCTTAGGTAGGACCGTTGTTCGGGGCGGTTTTACTCGCGTGTATCCGAAACGGACGTGTCCGGTAGACTCGTGTAACGCTAGTCGCGTAAGCGTAGAAAGACGACGACGGTATTCGGCGTCCGTTTCGAAACGAAACTAGGGCATCGTTATACGTATACGTACACGTAACGGGGTGGTACGTGACGAGTATTAACAACGGGCGGTGTGTCCCGGTGACGTGACGGCGTAACCCCGCGGAGGTCAAACGAGGACGACGGTGGGTCAAAAGTTCTCGCGCAGCGGCGGCGTGGTATTGATCACGAGCCCCGAACGTGGCGAGGCCTCGTTGAGAAGAGCGGGGTGGATTGGGACGTTCGAGGGGTGATATATCGTCACCGTAAAGCCGCGACTAGGAGGCGCTTCAGCGTCGTAATGACGTAAGCTCGTATCGCGCCCGCGCGCGCATTTTATGTATACTTACAGCGAACGAGGTGTGTGTATAATAATAATAATTACGCGATACTGTCGCGCACGCGCGCCGACGAGAGACGGCCGTGGCGGGTAACCCGCCTCGCGGGACACTGGCGAATAATAAAATCGTTAGCCGCGTTATTCCGCGACCGGAGCGCGTACGGTTCCGTAGTATATATATACACACACACACACACCGTAAATACCGTGACCGTTTCGCGTTCTAGGCGCGCGCGCCATTCGTTTTATATACGCCGCGCGTTCGGCGTTTTCCGCGTAATCGTCAGTTCGTTCGCGTCGCACCCCAAACAGTCCACACACACACGCGCGCGCGCGCCCGACCGGTGGTCGTCCGTCGCTTTTATATATATATATATATATATGCACACGACGACGGTCCCTCGTCGGCGCACATGTCTACTGTAGCCACGGTCCCTGTAACCAACGGGCTCGGCGTCGGCGGAACCGACGGCGGTGGCGGCAGCGGCGGCGGACCGGCGGCGTCCACGCGCCGTACCGCGTCCGTTACGCCGCGGCGGTCACCGTCCGTCGGCCGACAATAGCCGCTCGCACCGGCACCATGCACTACGTCGACAGGCCCGTGCCGCCGCATTACTCCGCGGCCGCGGCCAAACTCTACCAGCTGCAGAACCAAAACCACAGCCGGTCCGGCTGGTGCCCGGCCACCAGTTTCGGTTTGTACGGTACGTACCGTCGGAATGTTCATAGCCTATATCGACGAATGCGAAACGATTTTACTCGTCGCTTATACGATCGCTATTCGCCGACTCGTCGTCGTGCGTATTATTATTGTCAGTCGTCAAAACGCATTTTGTTCTCATCTCCCAAACAGCGTCCCGCTTGTATTTACCGTTTCCAATATTAACGGATGGTTCTTATACCGCTCGACTGGTTAGGACGTGAATGTCGACCAAACTCGACGTACGAACACCACCGTTCGATACGAAACAATTTCCACGTTTCGTTCGCGCACGATACGTTTTTCACGTTCGTCACGGAACACCCGGGCGCGGTCGTGATGATGTCGGTCGGATGGCCAGATGAAAGACGCCTGAACGGTAAACACGGTGGCGCGACTTGTGGGACGCGCGGATCCAGGCGCACACGTCCAGCGACGTTCCACGGTGGCAACGGTTTCTTCATTCCGGGCACTTTTGCCCGGAAATGTTCAATGGTTTTCGCTCGTCGTAGGAATTTGTTTACCGATTCGCGAAACGCGTACAGGTGTCGAGCGCGTATTTTCGCGATAATTGTCATTTTGTACGGGCCAACATAGGAGAAACGATTCACGGTGACGTTTGTACGCGGCGTTCGGGATTCTAGCTTTTGTTTTATTCCTCCCTACCCCAAAAAAAAAAAAAATTTGTTTTTAAAACGTTAAAACGCGACTCCGGGAACTCGATCCGAATTACATTTTCATCGTGTCCCGTTCTGTCATTCGTACGAATTCGTTTTGTCCGTCGATTATAAAACCTAACCGGAGTTCGAGATACGAAATACGCGCGTTAACAATAACGAAATACGTTGTTGGACGCGCCGACGTAAACGGTGTAATCGTTGTTCGCAGGTTCGAGCCTGGTGAGCAGTACGGGAGAACCGATACCGTCCACGAGCCGGCATTACGGCGCGTTAACCAGGAAATACAATTCGGAGAGCGGCGGCGGCGACGAGTTGGCCGCCTGTTTACCGCCGGACCTACGGCACTTGTTGTCGGCTACCGCGGCCGCGGCGCCGCACGGCAGACAGACCACGGCGGTCCAACGGCTACAGCAGCAGCAGCAGCACGGACCGTTCAGGAGTTCCGCGGTCACATCACTGGTGAGTGCCGGTCGTCTGTCCGTCGGTCGGTGGCGGGCGTCGACGCTTACGGACGGTGTGCGTGTTACAGAGCACTACGCCGTCCGCGCTCGGTTTGTACGGCGGCGGCGCGAGGAAACCGTGGTCGTATCTGGACGACGGTGGGTCGTTGGACAGACGCACTGGCGGCGGCACCGGCGGCAGACAAACGGCGATTTTCGGCGGTACCACGACGGCCGGCCATCTCGACACGCACTATTACCAGCCCGGCGGCCGGACCGGCGCGCGATCGCTCGGCGGCGCCTCGTACGACAGTTTGCTCTATCGTTGTTCGACGAGTAACGTGTAAGTAACGCCGGACCGGGGCCCGTCAGCTCCGGTCGTTCGCGGGCCGACCACGGGCACCACCGACACCCACCACAACCACGGTTTTAGCTACGCGCGGCGTCCCGTTCACGTAATACTGTCCCGTCGAGTCGGACGTTAACGGTGGCGAACTCTTATCCGCCCTCATCCCGACGCTATCCGTTAAAACGTTGGTCGACCATAACGGCTAACCTAACCAACAATCGTCTTCGTCATGAAAGGCCGCTGGTAGTTTCCACCTGGTAGTACCACGGTACCGGGGGGGGAGGGACGATTTCGGTTAGTCGTCACGCCTTTTTTACGTACGGTCGAAAATCCAATAACGGTACGAATTTAAAACGGAAAACGATTTATATACCGTCGTATAATGTCCGGGTATTCGTACACCGATATCCGCTGTACCGAGCGTCACGCGGCACCGTCAAGTTTAACTATGCTAAACACGTTTTCGGATAATTATTCGAACGCTATTCCGGTAACGGTTGGTCACGGGACCGGGGGTAGGCACCGAGGAGGCAAAGATTGGCGTAACAATTACCGCGAACGTCTCTCCGTCACGGGTACGACGGGCGCAATAATAGTTTACCGCGTTACAGTCCCGATCACCTGGAAAGACGATGGTACCAGAACCAACAGCCGAGACACGACGGCAGGTTGATCAGAGGGCTGGCCGGCACCAAGCACGTGTCCGAAGTGTACGACGACGACGACTTGATGCGGTTACAAGACGACGTGTCCGTGGCCGCGCTGCTGTTGGACGACGTCGGCTTAGGTGGAACCGGTTACGGCGGTAGAAACACGGTAGGCGTTCGCCGCGCGAATACAACGAGGTAAACGACGAACAATCGCGTTTTACGGGCGCCGATTCGCGCCGGTCCAACCTCCGTCGGCTTGGTCCGACGCCGAACATTGGTTTACATTAGGGACGTAGTTCTGCGACGTTTCGATATTATAAAACTCCGCCGCTCGAATTTATATATATTTAAACGTAACACGGAATTTACGCGCTACGACGTAAATTACAAACGGATTAATTTATAATTATACGAAATACGTCGTTAGTACTTTACCGTATTGTTAGTTAAACGTAAATAGTACTCGAGTATTATATTTCTAATACGATATTTCCTAATTGTATATCTAAAAATTGAAACGCTCCGTAAATCTTAAAATTTTTGAACTGTGATTTATACCGACGGTTCGACGTTCCAAATCCGTTTTTATAATATCACATATATACCTGTTTTTCGTATTAAGGCGGAAACCTAATTTCTTTATTCGCAAAATACGACGATCTCGTACAAATTTTGTCTCAAAGTGCGACGTCGAAACGCACGTTCCCGTCGTCGTCTTTTATATTATTAGAAAGACGAAACAATTCGTTTTACGTTTCGTTTCGAACGTCGTACGACGAAATGGTTGAAAACCAATTTTCGAAATTTGCGTCGCGCTCTTATCCGGCGCGATACCGCTTACCTTACGGTTTTCACGAAGAAAATCGACGACGATGGCCGTCAATCGGTTTTTACCCATTTAGAAAATCGCGGCCGTTTCCGATTGTTTCGGCTTTATATTCTCACGTCTCCGATAAGCGCTACAACGTTCCCGTACGTTTTGCCGACAGGATTTCCTACCGACCAGACCGCGGTCCCGGTCCTACGGCGGCGGCGAAGACCCGTCGTCGGCGACATCTTGGAGACATTGGCCCGAGACAGGCGGCGGTTCCGGTTATCTAGGTGGCGCGTTACGCGAGACCGCTATCGGTTCGTCCGGGGCGATTTTCGACCATAACGGTCATCGGCGCGGCACGACGGCCACGGCCGATCACAAGAGGTAAGCGCTACAGTCGTAACCACTGATTGGACACAAACGGTCACATAATATTACGTACGCACTTATCTCGCGACGCTGGAAGTCTACGAGTTAATCCGAGTTTGGTTCATATTCGTTCGTACGTTTTGAACTATACAACAAGTTAGAATTTCAACTTCGCTCGATTTCCATATACGTCTACGAAATGTACCGTATAATAACGTATACGTACTATGCGTATTTTTTTTCGAAAAAAACTTATCCGAAATTTGTTCGAGTCACTTTTGGATTGTAATTCCGATAAGTAGTGCGACTGTACGCGTCAGGATAAAATTTGAAGTTGAAGATAGCGTTAAACATAATTTCCAACTCGTTAACGTAATAATATTATACAGAATTTTCTTCTTTTTCCTCGCTCATCCATCCCCAACTAGACGGCCACTCTCGTCCTAAACCTGTGCAGTCTCCGCTATTCGTTCCACTCACGCCAGTCACCTTCTTATCGCTCTACTAATAAATATAATATATAATATAATAATATAAATATAAGTGTTACCTCGTCAATCTGTCTCCGCCTATGTATTTCACTTATTCACTTCCCTTTCATAATCACTCTGACTTCTTCCGACTCTTCACATACCACGACCTCGGCTTGTTTCTTCCACATGGAGCCACCCGTCTATACTATTCATTTCTTATTCGAAATCCGTCTTGGGATTTTCGTTTTTGTTTCATTTTCTCATTCATTGTCCAACATTCCGATCTATGATAATTGTAACGATAATAGTGTTAGAGAAAACGAGCGTTACGCGATAAAACTTGTCAATTATTCGACACCGGCCGATTGATACTAAACGAAAACGAGATACGTCGAAATAAGCGAGCCCGTGGACCGTTAGTTTTGGTCACGGTGATTGATCTGTCGTTCGTGTACAGATGGGAGGTGCGGCGTCACAACCAGCGGCAGAGGCGATACAGCGACGGCGGCGAGCCGATGAATTTACGTCGGCCGTACGATTATCACCATCACCATCAGCAGTTGCAGATGACGCCCACCGCGGCGCTGATGAAATACGGCACGACGACCGGCGGCCGTCGTTCGCGTTCGTGGGACCCGTCGCCGTCGCCGACGCCGAACGTGTACCTGGGCGGCGGTGGCGTGGGCGACGACGGTTACGGCGGTTACGGCGGTTACGGCGATTACGCGGACGATTACGGCGGCGATTACGAGTCGATGGCGGCCGCCGTACTGGACGACGAGCACGACGAGGAGCTGCAGCGGGAGGAGAAGAAAGCCCGGATCAAGGCGGAGATCGCCCGGCGCCGTCGGCAGATCGAGGACAACGTCCGGTTGCACGAGGAGCTGCTGCGTTTGGCTAGGATCCGCGAGAACGCCGAACACGAGTACTCGTCGTCTATGTTGCCGTCGCTATCCACCGCAGGTATAGTTTTTGACCGGCCGCGCGCGAAACGGAACGCGCGAACGCTCTACGCGCGTATAAAGTCGACGATTGTTGTCGCCGTATTGTGTAAAACGACGCACGTCCGGTCCTCACGGGGACGCGTTCCGATTAACACGCGACGGCCCCGACAATGTTTCGTGTGTAACCGTTACGCGGTTCTCCAACATCTGCCCGTCCGGGTACGTTTCGTCCCGTTTCGACGTTTCGGACAGCCCGTCGCTTCGGCGAGAAAAACGATCGGAAACTAACCGAGCCGACGTTCGTTACCGGAACGGGTTCCCCCTTTGGCCGGCGTACCGAAAATGGCCAACGGGCCGACGCGACTTGCGAACAAGCACGTTTCCCATTTACGTTGTGACGGTTTGATTCACGGGGGACTCTTGTCGGTTGCGCTCGAGGTCCGTCGAACGGTTTGACCGTCAGGTTCGTACGAGCCGAAAAACAAGCGGCGCGTACGTTTCGGCGACGTTGTCGTCCGACAAAACGCCGAATAGCGAAATCCGCCCGAGTCCCGTGACGGATACGTACTCGGGCGTGTCGTGGTAGGCGCGTATTTGGGCGTTGGTGTTGTCCACGTGTGTGGTCGTGTCCCGCGAATATATATGGGGCGGCGTATATGTACCCCGTGGTGTGGCAATAACTTTGTATATACAACGCGCACGCTTTTTGCCCGCGATGCTTGGGAAAGCGTGACGGTGGCGCGTACGTCAGTGTACTATCGATACAGGTGGTTGCTGTTTCGCGAGACGACGGCCGATGACCGAGGACGAGTGTCTGGTGTTCGCGCGCGCGGCCGAAAAGATGGCCGAAGAACGGTCGATGGAACGGATCGCGTCCACGTTCCGGACGGCGGCGGCGGAGGATTACGCGCGGCGCGGGGCCCGCGGCGGCCTTTACGACGACTTTTGTCCGGCCGCGGCCGTCGGCGACTACGCGCCGCAGCGGTTGCACGCCATGCCGTTGCTGCCGGACATGCCGACCAGAAGCCGGAGACTGTTGGAGAACCTGGGCAGCACGCCGATCGCGGACTCAGCCGCGCTCGCGTTCGGCGAACCGAAATCCATGCAGAAAAAAGTCAACTTTCTCGACGTCCTGTGATGCGCGCGCTCACGTCTTCATTCCCTCCCTTCCCCATTGGCCCGTGTACCGATATCGGACGCGCGTAATATACCGTATATATATATATATAAACGTATATACCGCTCGGCCTCGTACGTCCAATTATAGCGCAACTATAAAGCCACGTATTATTGTACCATCCTTATACCGTAAACACCCGCTGTCGTCGTTCGTTCTAGTATAAGCGTTGGTTTCCATTGTTCCGCCTTTTCGTCCATATTCGTCGTGGTCGTGCGTTACACGACGCGCGCGTATACCGTAAACATAAAAACACGACGGTCGCGCGATTACCACCGTACCACAAACACGGTTCCTACCGTGTTTTCCCCGGTCGTGGACGCTTCTTACCATCGCCGACTATCGCGACGCGCCTTCGACGAAACGCCTTTACGGCTCGCGAATGAGCCTCTTGCCTTACAGGAATAGAATAACTTTTGAAAAACCGCCGGAATCGTCGAATTTTTACTTACGGACGCGATTTACCTTTTTGTAAATAACGGTGAACATATATAATTGTGGGCGATCGCGTAGCGGACAGCGTCCACGATACGCGAAAAACGCGGAATTTTTTACTCGAAGGGCTTCCCGGTGATTTTCGACGAAGAAAATCGTCACGCCTGAAAATGACAATATACGCACATTTCTATCGCCAAAATCGAGCGTCCTTAATCTATTTAAGTAACGTACGATGCCGAATCGCGGATTCTTTCTTATTTGTTATCGTTGTTTCGATACAAACGACTAAACTAACTGTGCCGTTAGTACAAATTATAAATATTCGTTTCGAATCGTTTATGTAAATATAATATACACGCGTGTGTACGCGCGTGGCGCTGGTTAGCGTAAATAAATCGCAATAACGACGTACTCGTACGACGGATCGATGTTGGACGGGCCGGTAGCAAATATGTCCAAACAACGGCACATGCGATAGGCCAAACGATTGTTGTAATTGTGTGTGTATGTGGATTGACGTTTTTCTTTTCGTTTTATATTCGCTAAATACGAATCTGAACGTCCGACGCGTACGTTCACGCGAAAGTAAAGCGAACGAAGTCGAATCGGACTTTGTAAAAACGTCGACGCGGATATTGTCGACGTCGACGGTTCGGACATTGTGTTTCGGATCGGGCGTGATGGAAGCGTCGCGATTTCGTTGTTGCGATTTCGGGTTCCGCTCTCCCTCTCTGTCCAGTGACGATTCGGGGACACGGAAATATACGTCGGACGTTTGCCCGTCGTTCAACGCTTTTCCGTCGTACGAACACCGTTCCGGTCCGCACTTACGTGCCCGTACATTCTAGACGTTTATTAGTCGCCGTTTTTAGTCGGCCGACCGTATACACGTTTCGCGTAGGCCAATCGTTTCCCCAAAAATCGGTTAGTATACGCCATCCGTCATATCAACTCCCTTCCCATAAAAAAATTTTTTTTTGTACGTATTTTTTATTCGCGCCCTCGCGCACGCCCAATATTTATATATCGCGTAAATCGTTCAAGATTCCGTACCACCGTTGTCGTTCGTTCGTTCGCGCGTATAAAAACCTAACGATCTATTATTGTACGCACATATCTTTTCCGATCGATGGGTTTCGTTTACGTAATCTGAATGTGTAATAATAATGTTATTACGTTATACGGTTATTGTTACCATATTGTTAACGTGTACGCGATTTAACGTCCACACGAAATTAATCGAAATAATAATTATTGTGAAACACGCGATGTTATTCTGTTGTATTGTATACGTTGTACTATTCGTTTCTTTCGAATTTGTCGAATAATAATATTAATAATAATATCGATAATATATATACATATGCGAACGGACTTTCCTATAAACGTATACTATTTACGTACGTGGAGACGTTTTGTACGCGCTCGTTAGGAGCGAATAACGCGTTACTATTATTATTATTATTAAATTGTTCGTGCGAACTTGTTTGGAAACACTCGAAGTTCTCGGTTTTACCGTAATTGTTTTGATATTATTGTTACTTGGTGGAAATATTATTTGTAATGGACTTAACGAACAAAAACAATACACGATTGAAAAACGACAAAAAATTTTGCTTTCAGGAAGATAGAAGAATAACGTAACGAATTGTTGGACTGCGAAATGTCGACGTGATCAAATGTACGCTTCCAGAGAGTTCTAGGCAAAAATCCGGTTTGGGAGCTTATAAATAGGACATTGTTGAGGTCAAAAGACTGAGATTTGTCGCGCGCCGAAATCGTGTCGGTTTGGCGGGCGCGCGTTTCGCTATTATGACTTCTAAATATTTGTACGAGCTTCGTTCCCGGTTGCGTCCGCGTTACCGGTTTTAGACGCGCCCGGAACGTCACGAGTCGCCTAACTCGCCACAAACGCTTCGTCGTGTCCCGCGGTATTTAATAATAATTAAAATTGATTCGCGGCCACCGTATTTCGATTTTGTCGCTTGTGTTAAACTTTCGTTTATCTTCCTAACAATTTAACGTAATTTCTATTCGATTGTAAGCAATATTAGGCGCACACATTGTACGTATGACATTGTGTACATTTATATATACACGCGTATACATTTGTAGGTACCGAACGAATATGGACCGTCGGTCCTATTCGGTGGTTCGCAAAAACGTGTTATCTTTCGTACGTTAACCAAAACGCGTACGATTAGAAAAAGCGGTTGTTTGTATAGTTAAACATAAAAAAATGTACGATTTACCTTATCTCGTGTGACGCAACTATTGCGATTTAACTATCGGGTAAACTATTGTCGCGTGGCTAGCATCGATAGTATTTCGCTTAAATTCACCGTAATTATTTTCCGCGCACTTTTCGCATTTTATTGTTCGGTTACCCTCGCCCTCCTCCTTCCACCGTTTTGGCTTATATTCGGTTATAAACGTGTACAATACCTATTATTACGACAACGTTAATGTTATATACGATAATTCTTAACCTAAATGTTGTCGCGCCACATGTCCGCCAAGTATTTTTGTCGCCACTAAGACGGTATATTGTATTACCACCGGCGTACCGGAACGTCGTTCGCGCTTTCCGTACGGGCCGACAATAATGTTTTTGCCGTGACCGATAATAGGACGAACGGCGAAAACCCGACGACGGTCAATAACGCTACCGTCCTAGCGTTTTACCTCCCCCGAAGTCCCGCTCGTACGATATTTTATCACGGCTTAGAACGGTTTCGGACGTACGCGCGTCGGTAGAAAATAACAAAACAGATATGGTTTAGATATTGCGCCTACGCGACCCAACGCGTATTTATCGATATTCGTCGAGAAATTAATTATACGTATATGTATACATTTAATTCACTACGCGTTATCCTGTCGTCGTTCGGAACAACAAGTACGTACGTTTTGTTAATATCGTAATATTCCACCAAGTAATACGAACATAATTACCTCAAATTATACGTTTTTACGAGAACGCCACTTACTCAATTGAAAATAATATTCGGTAATCAAATCTGTCGGATATTATTATTATTATTATTATTATTATTATTATTATTATTACTATTACTATTTACGAGTATTATTACAACTCGTTATACTATTATCGTATTTAGTCCCGTAATGTTTGTCGTGTACGGAATATTCGACTCGTTTTTTTTTCATTTTTTATCTCGTTTTCCCTAAATTGTATCGTTGTTAACTGTTTGTAAATTAAGTTCGTCCGATTGAAATTACTACGATTAGCCGTCGGTTCGTTAACGTAAGTCCGACGGAATAATAATCGTCGGGTCTACCACGAATGTTCAACAACAACGTCGCGAAAATACACGAAAACTCGGTTCGCGACGCGCGTTTCCGGCGTTTCGACGGGCTCGATAACGATAATAACGACGTTTTATAATTAGTACCTATTATATTATTATAATTTTACCGTTATTATACGAACCGTATGTAATTTAGTCACGTGCGTTCTCTTTTATGTATATCCACAAATCCTCCTCGTTCCGTTCTATCCAAAACAAATCGTTTATACGGTTAAACTTCGAAAAAAAAATGTATATACGTATTACGATATTATTATATATCGTTTGTATACGACTTAAAAAATGATAGAAATAATTCGCTCGCAAATATGAACGATCGTTCGTTCGGACGAGAGTAATTGTTATTTCGGTTATGGTTTATCGAGCATTTTTCGAACTGATTTCCATGGGCCGTAACGCCGCAAACGCTAACGAAATATGTAAAATATTAAAATATATAAAATATGCGAAATATGTACGAAACCCTACTGGGAGATTTCGTTCGGAACATACGGTAACGTATTCATTAAACCAATTATCGCCGACGTCCGACACTGTTAAGGCTATATATATCATTACGGTTATAATATTTGGCGTAGTATTACGTGGGTTATATTAGGCACGGGAAAGTAGACCGTCATCGGCGACGAATAAAACGAAAAAATCGATTCTTGGTTATTGTCGGATAATTATAGTGGCGAAGTAAATTAATCGACGAAATTCCATAGAATTACGCGAAGACGTTTTTTCAAATTATCGTCGCGACGATTATTAGTAGCGTCTATTATTCGAAAAGTACGCGGAAATTCGGGTACGTCTAACGGGGGACGCGTACAAAACAACCAAAAACAAAATGTCGAACGTAAAACGTATCGATCGGCGATTCAATTGACATTCGTAGAAAGTTTTATATATTAATATATATATATTAATTCGTGCAGTCTGTTGGTATTGTATAAATCGTTCCTCTAATGTTCTTAAATTATTTTTTGAAATTCTATTTAAACGTCTTTATTATAATAACTATTATCGAAATAGCAGAAATACGAAACGTAAACGCGTTTATTTTGTATATTCGCCCTAAGTACAAATCGTAATTTTCCGTAGATAATAACATGGGGAAAATCGTAAATTTCAATAGACGCCGTTAAGTCGTGTGTTGCGCCCATAAAAAAACGTACGTACTTTTGAAACCAAAAATGAACATAACACGGGAAATCAGTAAAACAAAAGTAAGGGTTTATTGACACTTGCAAAACTGATTATACACTTTATAAAAATCCGACAAAATTTTATGTTTTAACTCGGGGGTTATTGTAATGTATAGAACATCGAATTTTATTAATACAGCTTACAGAATATTTTCTGTTAGGTTCGTTTGTTTACGTCTTAAACATATAAATAATACATCGGTACTCGTCGTACGAAATAATATATATATATATAATGTATTAAAATTTTAAGCACGCGCAAACAGTTTTTTAAAAGAGCGATCATTTTTAAAATATGAAAATATAAAATTAGAAAAAATACAATTCAAATAATTTAAGTAAACTTACAATAATATTGTACTCGTAAAAATGATTAGCGATTTATTTGTATATTCGAATTTGTTTCCTACCGAATTTCGTAAACAAACGGGAAGTGTACGAATCGAAAGAATCACGATAATAGACGCCTATTTGAAATCCTTTTTTCGTTATTACAGCTGGCGTTTGAATGTTAAACGTGATCTAGACTTGTACGTTTCTTTTGCGTTTGAAATTCAAGTGGACGTTTCGTTTTCTCCTCGTGGAAAACCCGTCACCGGTGGGATCCAAAATCCACGGGTAATAATTCGGGCATTCCATGCAGGTAAACAGTCTGATTGTCTCTCCCGGCAGTTCTCTGGTGGTTAACGGACACGGATTGGATAGCGAGCAAAACGGTTGTCCCTTCACGTCGCATTTGCTGTTCTCGTCTTTCCATTCGGTGAAGTCCCTCATGTTGTCCAATTCGGTCGGCGTTTGCATCCATTGAATAACCTACGGAGGAACGTCGGTGGTAAGCAACGCAGGCGCACGTACACCCTCCCTCCGGCCCGTCAGTGGTACTTACTTGCAACATGTTGACGAAATAAACGTCGTTCCTCTTCAGCATCTCCTCGATGAACTTGATCAACTCGTCCTTAAACTCGCGTTTGCTTTTCAACCACGACGCGTGGAAGTGTAGTCCCAATGGGGCGCGGTTGGTGGAGAAATGACGATTGAAGTTGTGCCTGAGCAAACGGCCGAATTGTTCGCCGGTCTGGATGTTCGAACAGGAGTCGACCATGTGACAACCTAGAAGTGCGCCGATCCGTTATTAACTATCGTTCGCGGTGTATCATCTACACGTTAAACTCTCGACGCCGTAAAAAAGTTTTCAAATATATTTCGTATTGGTTTTTTTTTAATCGACGTGTATATATATATTTGTAATAAAACCCTTATCGGTAATAAAAAATATATTCGGCCATTTTTCTAACGTTACACTTCGGGTTCGACACGCCTGAAGGCGACCGATGGTAAACTGTTTAACACGATATTCGGCGTCATCGTACGAACCTGGCAGTGACTCGTCGAACGTAGGATCGTCCCGTCTGTCCAATTCGTTCATGACCATTTCCCATACTGGGTGGCTTCGGCTGGGGCAATTTTGGGCGTTACCGTTACATTTGTGGGGCATCCTGAAGAACAATGTGTACGGCCAAATCGGCACACGGCCGAGCGAAGCGGTGATGGAAGCGTCGTACACGAAGAATTGATGTTCCATCATTTGGAATTGTTTGTTGCCGCCTACTCTCAGGTATGGGGCACGGATTCCGACAATCGAACCGTCCGAGATGTTGGCGAACCTGCGCAACCGAAACGAAACGGTTTCAATAGACGTTGAAAAGCGCGCGCGCGTCTTTTAATCTAATAAGCGCTACACAATTCATGCGGTCGGACGAAACCGTCTCGCGTTATGTCCTCGGTTGGCGAACTAGGCGTGAAAATAGCGAACGAGACGTCGTTTTATGTAAAGGATTTCAACGCGCGAAACACGACGAATAAACGCGTCAACGTATTTTGCTATTATCTGTACGTTTCACATTCCGGGTAATTTATTTCGCGCGTAGAACGTTGTCGACCATAGTGTCACTATGCGTTAGGAAATATTACCTTTCTGTGATAAGTCTGGCTCCGGCCATCTCGGCTAACCAGTCGTCGTACGATCCACCGGTCCAATATTTCGGGTCGTCCTTGTGAGTCAACGAGAACACGGCGATTTCGTGCCCTTTACGATGCAATTCTTGCACGAACGCGTAATTCGTGTACTTATGCGACACGAAAAACGTTCCTTTGATGGAGCAACCGTTGGGGTTCATACGGTTGGCCAACGAGTTGTTGAAAATCTCCTCGTATAGGTCCATGTTGTCCACGTTGACGGCACCGTTAAACGTGATCGTTATCAACTGCGGCACCTGGAAATGATAATTCTGTTAACCCGTACTTTTCCAGATGTTTTGTTATCGTATAATTCCTTTCAATATCGAAACGGTTTGAAATCTCGAATTTCGGTCTTCGCCAAAGTGATCCCCTCCCCGAAAATAAAAAAAGGTGATCGGGAACGATTCCAATAACCATAAACACTATTTACTTGGCTCGGTTCCAATCCACCAGGAATCCTAGTTCCGTCGGCGGAACAAAAACAATCCGGTAACACGCATTGATTGGGGTCACAATCGGGCGCACGATTCGGGTCAGACTCCACACCTACAGAGTCACGAATAATAACGCGATGGATGTTTATTTTGTAAACAATAACCAATCGCGGTACGGTTGCGTAACTTGAATCGATAACACTTACTGCAAGCGTTCTCGTCCGACTCGTCCTTACAGTCCGGCCTGTCGTTACAGAACAACTCTTTGTTTATACATTCACCGTTGCCACATTGCAGTTGATCCTTTGGACATACCGGCTCGTCTGTTTTAAAGTTTGGCATAGCTTTCCTGGGTTCTAAAAACAGTCACCGGCTATAATCTAATAGTTTTTACGTTCAACCGATATTCCGAACATTATTACTCTAGATTAGAATACTAGTCCATATTATGGTTCGTTTATAATACTTATTTTATACTAAAACTGAAATTAAATATATATATATGTAGTGTATATAATTTCGATCATTAAATGCGAATGTTTCGGAATTATTGGACGTTTTAAATATTTCAAATCGTCGAGAAACTTGCAATCGTTTACTTAAAGATAAAATTGAAAACGCTAGAAATTTCGTTCGTAATTTGAATTTGTTGTCATTTGAATAACTTTTATCCTAAAACGTCTTATAGCATCGAATATGTCGTTTTAATTGTACTAAAGGTCCGTCCTTTCTAATTTGTTATGATCCCAATAACATATATATACGGCTTACGTATAGATAATATAATTTCTGATAGTTGAAAAGCGTTTAACATTTACGAAGAAAAATGTATAATACATAATATAAAATTATTACTAGAACAATTCTTTGATTTATAACAAATATAAGTTTTCGTTACCTACCTAATTTTATTTGTACAAAAGATATACACGCTACCTACCCAATTGGAGCACTTTAAACTAGTGCACTACGTGTTTTTCTTTACAATAATAATTATGTACAAATAAACGGTATAATTTTATTTATTGCAGTGTATTGTTCATAAGTTAATGTTATAATGTACGTTATTATCATCAAGAATTTATTTACATTGTTAATATTTTTTACCGCCGAAGAAAATTAATTTAACATTCTTCGTCAGAAGTTTGTAACCGGTCATCTACCAGTTTTTTTTTAAACGGAATGTCAAAAGCGATTATTTATATATTTTATAGCTAATAGATGTAAATAATATTTATTTGCGAAAATCCGGTCGTTCATTTGTCTGTAATTATGCGTGCTCATATTGTTAATAAATTATTGTCTCGAAAAATATATTTCTATATCAATTCCCTCTTCATAATATATAAATTGTAAAATAATATTTAAAAACGAGCGATTAATATATACATTCTTAGACACCGGATTTTACGTCACTTAGCTAATTGCGTCTTTTAAACTGGTTTTCAATAGTACACTCATCTTTAAGAAGAAGTAACCGTACATAACTGAATTTAACTATTCACGTATTACGCAAAATTTGGTCGATAATAAATTTAATAAAATCGTTCAATGTCGATGGATTCGGTTACTTATTGAAAAAGTTAAACTAATTAAAATAATCCCAGTTATAATGTATGTACATCCAAATAATTTTATCGCTATTATTTATGGCGTGTGGACTATTTTAATAAATAAATAACGTTTAATATTTTAACGAAATCCGAAAAGTTAGAAAAAGTTTACGAAGAACATTAAACAATCAATCGCGTATTTTTGTAAACATTATTATTACGATATATTGCGATCGAATATTTCACGATTCGGATAATTTATTTTTATTATTTTTTAATACGTATCTAATATTTACACGTCGAAATTCAAATAATTATTGAACGACATTCTAATTTAATAATATATTTTGATCGGATTACATATATTACTAATAGTAACAAAATCAAAGCGTGTTGTAGTCGTCGTTATGTTTACCATTATGTAAGCTTGTAGAAAATCAAAAATGATTTCGATTAATTAATAGAACGCGTGCACCTTGATATAATTAATGTTAAGGGTTCGAAGCTGAACATTTGTTAATCCGAGATAATAGACTTAAAAAGTACAAGACTCCAAAATTAATTCTGAAACAAGCGTGCCCGTGTTTGGCGCACAGGTCTTTCAAACTACTCGATTTGTTTTCTTCGGTATAATACACATTCACATAGTATACGTTAATTTTTTTTGATAACTGTACAGTTCACGCTCTCGTCCGTCACCTCTAATCAGTGTAATCGCCACTTACTGTCCAAACGGTTACAATTGGTGACTTTACCCTTCCAATCACACGTCTGCTTATCTATGTCGAACGCCAAACCAGATGGGCAAGTGATCTGTTTTATACCAGCCTTAGTACACCTGAAGGACAAAATGCGTGTTCATGCAGTTTTACGTTAAAAAAAAGGAACATTGTCAAATTTAACTTCGTTTCACTTTTTTACGACGTTCGATCGACGGCGAGCTGAAAATTATTTATTTTAGCCAAAACAAACAGATGCAATGCATATAAAGTTCAGGTAAATAAAACACCATTAAATATATTTAAAAAAAAAACGATTCGTTTTATGTTATGTTAGGCATTGTTAGTAAAAACAACGAACAGGGCAATGGCATGATGTGGTATTCGAGGAGACTTTGTGTATTTTATGACCTTAATATATAATAATGTAACGTAGACATCGTGTATTTCGAGCTTCGTAGACTTAAAATTAGAACCCGGGCCAATTAAATTCTGTTTCTTTTTCGTTTCGAAACCCGTAGCCTACCTTCGTTCGTTGTACTTACTATCTAACTTGTCACAATTTTTCACACGAGTTTTCCAATCGCATGTCTGACGATCAATGTCAAAAGCTAATCCTTGAGGGCATCTCACGCCCGCGAGACGGGTAATGCCGTTCTCGCCTGCTTGGTCGCACCTATTGTGGGCATCAATCATACCAATAAAAACAATCAGTGTTTGGAGCGTTCATTTAAAAATTGAATTGTTCGTATTCACGTTCAATTCCAAAAATCGAACAAACGCCGGATCTATGTGGTCTCATTGACGACAAAATATTTATGCCTATAAATGAATCGAACAATGCGATTCTACAGAAATTGAGTACTTACGAAACTAAAAATATTATACTAAATTCTTTATAATGTTAATTACAATATAAATATCGATTATTTTGTCTAATACGAAATAAACTACAAATTAACAAATTAAAATCGTTCACGTTGGTAAAAAATAACTGAACGATTTCGAGTAGCGTTCAGTAAAAATGAATCACGCTCGATTAAAATATTGATAATAGTACGATCTGGACTCATACACCATTCATTTCGGCTAACAATCATCACGAATCGATCTATACATAATATCATCATCATCATCATCATTGTCCTCGCCTTATTCCCATCTATTTGGGGTCGGCCACCTTAGTCTTAAACCTCCATTTGCCCCGATCTCCCACATCCTCGACGCACACACCAGCAATTCTCATATC
>JAIPRN010001690.1:0-40955 GCA_025469175.1 Geopemphigus sp. TES_GeoC_2020
AAAAAAACGAAATATTTTCGTTTATTATTTTTTTTTTTTGAAGAAACTAATCCAGTGATTAATTATTTTGTATTTATAATTATAATTTTTGTTTGTGTTTTTGTAATTTATTGTATAATTTTCAAAACAATTTATTAGTAAACGTTTATAAGCATTTTTTTTTTTTGGAAAATATACTCCACATCTATTAAATATGTAAGTAATATTTTTATCTAATTACAATTTTGAAAAAAAATTGCGCGAAATATAGATAGTTGTATAGTGCAGATCTTTTTCAAACTTCACATAGGTGTCTTCACATCCCGACTACTATCATTTATTGAGTGAAAAATCATAGGTTTAATTACCGGAAAAAACACTCGTTCTCACAACAAACGATATTACACTCAGATCAGTACAGTATCCCCCAAGCGCACCACGTAATTGTTAATCCCGGACGATACAGTTACGCGTGTTCTGTACAATTTCTCCTGCTTAACTCCGGTCCTGGGAGCTAGTCTCCTCAGGCCGGCTTTAAGCCCGTCATCTTAAACATTCCATTCTGTTTCACCTTTTCGTTATTTATCCTAGACATCATACCCTACCTCCTTTCCTTCTCCGACCTGCCTCAGCTATTCTAGACATCGAGTTCCAAGTAATGTCTTCTCAGGTCGAGTGGCAGCTCGTGGTCCTAGAACGTAGTTCACGCCTCATCATCGTCCTATTCGTCTTCCTAGGCTTGTTCCATCCCGTTCCCTTGGACCTTCAATGCTCCTCAGGATCCATTCACGTATCCTACCAGGTCACCTGGTACCGGGTTGGCAGTTTCTCCGCCCCTTTATCGTTCAGCTTATCTGGCCTTTTCATTGCTTTCCTTCAGCCTCAAAATCACTTCCACTATATTGCAAGAAGCTATTTTAATTATCTTTTTACTCTCTATCAGCCTTTATCTAATACCAACGTCCTTTGGCAGATGCTCTTCCCGGGAGTATCACAGTATATCCTTTATGCTCTCTGACATCATGTCGTCACCAAGCTTCCTCCTACGCTCCAATCTACCATCTTTCCATTTCCTACACTCAAACACTATGTGTTTTACTGTACTAATATTCTACAATACACGCATCACTTAAATAATCATTAAAAATAAAAAAATCATAACTTAAAACTTCGGAGTATGGTCTCTATCCCTTATTCATAATCATTAGTTTTGCTGAGAACTTAAGTTCAGACACTATAGTGTACACGTTTTCACAGTATATGCTATCATTTGCTTTTTGAAAATAGACAATAACTCGCTATACGTTTTATCAAAAATCATATTTCCTTTCGATGACCTCTCCAATTATTGACTGTTGGTAGATTGTTGATTTACCTTTACGAAATTCGTATTGGTATTATCCGATACACTGCTTTCTTATGGGTTGCAATCGCTTAAATAAAAGTCTGGAAAACACCTTGTACACTATATTCAGTAGAGAAATTTCTCTGTAGTAGTTATACTCTAATGTGTCTTCTTTCTGATATAATTAGATAATAATAGTTTTGTTCCAATCCTCTGGAATCTTTTCGTCCTTCCAAATGGTCAAGTTCGGTTCACGAATATTTTTATGTAGTGTTTCATCTTCATATTTAAATAGTTTATCTGGAATATCTCGCATAAATGTATATCGCCTAATTTAAATCGTTTAAACAAGTTTAATTTGGGGCCAATATGAGTTATTAAACAATGTTTATATTTAAGATGTAAAAAAAATATAATTATAATAAAAAGTAAAATATCGTTTTAATGATCTTAATTCGTTAATAGAATATGTATTTACTTTAAAATCAACATTTTTTTGTGTTGAAGACCGATATTTAATTTTGTTTTAAATCTATTGTACAAATTTACATTAATTATTTGAAAAGTTAAGAAATTGACGAATTTGGTATAATTATATTATTTTTGTAATTGTATGTATGTCAGTGGTCATAATTTTACGTATAACTACTTAAAATAAATTGCAGAACTTGAAGATTGTATTAAGGATGGAACGATTTAATACTAAAGAAGAATCAAAATTAAAAAAGAAACCAACTACAATGCATACCAAAAAAGGTAATTTATATATACATATATAATAAGTTATCGCAAATAAAATCTATAATTAATTTAGACATTTTCGATTTCTTTTATTTAAAAATGTATTAAATATATTTCTATATTCAAATTGATTTAAAAACGTACTAAAGGAAAAAAGATAAGTCCAGAAGTTGGAAACGAAAATTTGTTTTTAAAAATAATGAAGGAAATGGACGGCAAGGACGTAACCCTATTACCACCACCTGCTCTTAATATAATTATATCGGAATCGACGACAATCATTGAAAATAATAAATATATCGTTTCCACGAAAGAGAATGACCAATATGGTGGTGAAAAAGTTGCTAGTAAGTTTTTTAATTCTAAATTTAAAAGTACAAGTTTAGAAGAACAAGCCCCACTATTATCCTCATCTAAAGGTAAGAAAAGGAGTTCATCGCCTCCAATAGATTCGCCGGATGAGAAAAAGACCAAGATTTCTTCGAACATAAATGAGCCAAAACGTAAGATCCTTATATTTTATAATTTACCCAGTATAGTCATTAACGTGAAATAAAAACAATATCAGAACTATGTATTATTTGAAATAGTACGGCTTAAGTAATATTTTAAAATTAGTAGATACAACCCATATTACTCACCGGGACCCACATTATATAACTTGGATTGACGCTGTATAATTTATAACTCCTTCATTTTTATGTTTTAATGTAGGATGAACAGTTATGATCTTGATTTATGGTTATAATATCTCGGTTATTGAGTCGAATAATTTATATTATATTTGGTAAAATAATTCGGAACCAACGAACTAGTATTTTTTTATTCATATCTACTTTATCGACCGAGAGGAAGATGTATAAAATATAATATATATTACCCTTTTGATATTTATAAGGGTTATCGCGTATGTTTATTTAGTAAAAGTTTAGAAAATTTGCGTTTACACGAAATACGCGAATAACAAATTTAATAAAACACGACACGCTGTGTGTACGTTTCGCTTTTTTTTATGAATTCCAATTCGTTCTTCCTTCTTCGTATCTAGATTAAATGCGATTTGTCAGCTACGAACTTTACAGAGTAAATTTTTATATATTATTATTATGAAACGGTGTCTCGCGGTATTTAAAACTAGTGAATTATTATTTTATAATATTCGTAATATTTTAGCGTTCGTATTATATTGTTACTTATTCATAAATTACACGAAAAATATTGAAACATCGGAACACCCAATAATATATTTACCGAGAACATAAACTCGTTTACAATTAAGCGATGTCGCACTAAATGTCATTTTCCAAACTGAAAACACTTTCACCCTTGTTCGCAGAGATTCCCGCTGTGGCCGGAGATGTAGCGATTCCGGAACAGGAACCGGCGATAAAGATTAAAAAAGCGCCACGATTTAAGGTATTTATTGAAAAAACGAAAAAAAAACCATCTATAGTAAGAAAGGGATGTCAAGAGTTTTAAAATTGAGAATTTTGAAATATATAAATAAGTGTAATCTTTGAGGTATATTCCCGTTGTCCCGTGCAGATACAGAGCTCTTTTTCTTTGACTCAGTAATTGAAAGAGTTCAATTATAGACTCTCCGTTCAAACTTTTACTATACTTTAAAATAGCTTTTTTTATTTGTAAGGTAGCTGAAAATATTTAGTAATTCTTTCTATATGTATTCGTCATTTTGGTAAATCGTACTGTTAATTATATATATATATTTATTCGATACGATTGTTGGTAAGAGAATGAAAATTGTTCCCTCTCACTTTTGAAATATTGTCAAATGTGCGCAGTTGTATTATTGCGCACGTTCGATTGAAAATTATGACCATAGTCGAATTTTTCTCTGAAAAAATTATAATAATTATAGTTGTCCGTGTATTTATCGCTCGCTTGTTTTATTCGATTTCGTATTTTATTAGTTTTACCCAGACGCGCGTTTGGATTCATCCACCGAATCCGTCGATATTGATAAAAACAATAACAAGAATCGTAAGTAGAATCACCCGGCGGATTAATATTTAACGATATATCGCGAATAATTTATACAAACTTAAATTTAAATATTTTTTTAGCGATCGCCAATGAATCGACCAACAATATCGATAAGGGTAAAAATAAAGATAATATAAAAGGTATTTTGGTTATAGTAAGAAACAAGTCGTCTAATAAATCTGTGTCTTGGAAAAAAGAAAATGACTTAGAAGAAGTTTCTTACTTTGAGAACGACCCAACTGAACGAAGTACATTATATAACTGAAAACATTTTTAATTTAAATAATATAATTTTCGATTAATATTGATCATTGATATACGAGTTATGTTTCAACGCATTGTGTTTGTATTTATTTCAGTAAACGTAATGAGACATATAAAAGCATTGAAGATGCAAGAGCGTTATATCGAATGGCAAAATTTTCTCGCGGCTCGAAAATTGAGTACGATAATAATAAATAATTGTCAAATACGTACATAATGTCAATAATTAAAATTTTCTTCAGACGCTGTCGATAATATGTGCCCTACGACACCTTGGCGTAATTTAGATGAAAACTTATTAATTGACAAACCTGATGAATGTGAGAAAGGCAAGGTTATTCCCGACGGTGGTAGTCTAGAGCAAATGAAACAAACCTATCAAGAACGATACGTTCCAAACGAAATTTACTCGAAAAAGAGCATGTACGTGTAGTAGCGTATTGTCAATGCGTAACTTTAATTTTGACGGGAGCTTTTTATTATACAGGGTGCCGAATTCACCGTTTGAAGTTGATCAACTGGAAGTAGTGCGAACTGATCTATTGATCATACCCTTGGATGACTTGAGAAAGGATCCTGTGCCCGTCTATAACTACGAAGACGTCCCTTGGCCGGAACCCAAGGGTGATCAGCCTTCCAGTATTGAGATTTTAACAACGGAGACAAACAACGTGATGTCTAGGGGGGATACAACGACGCGATTATCCCCATTACCAATGTATTACGACGACGAATTTAACCGGAATATGGCACCCGTAGATAAAATGGACACGAACTTCCAGTCTCTTTCGAGGAATCAATACATGCTAACGTTGACGAACGATCCAATATATATGGGTGATCAAATACCGATACAGCCCCAGCCCTTCCCACCATCAATGTGGCTACCACAACCTTCTTATCCATCGGTTCAAGAAGAAGAATTAATGATGAACCCTGGTCAATATTGGGACCCAGCACAACTCCCTATTAACAACGGGCCGCCCGCAAGTTTTAAATGGCGTGGAAGTCGTGGTCATGCTAGATGGAATAACTTTAGTGGCGGTTATTTTAACTCTTTTCGAGGCAACATGAACAGAAAGAATAAACGAGGTGGACGGTATAGTCAAAGAGATGGCCATCTGGGCCAATGGTAGGGAGGGTCTATTTACATATTACCCGAAGCAACGTCCTTTTATAAAACATCGAATTTTTACGTTCTCTAAAATTTAACACAATATTCGTTTATACATTTTGTTTTGATTTTTTCGTTTATGGCAATTGAGTAAAACTTAATCTGGGACTATAATTTTCCCACCCATCCTGTTTGTTTTAATAAATTTATTGATATTTCATATATAATCATAAAATCATTTTTTGTTCGATTTCGAATCGTGCGATATTTAGATTGTAAAACTTAATACGCACACTATTTGTTTATTTATTATATATTTCGCTTTGTATTTTAATGGCGATCAAATAACACCAAATTTATGTTAGTTTTTTTATTATTGATTGTTAATTAATGTGAAATTATAAAATTATATAATAATCTGTTTCATTAAAATGTAAAAATATTTGTATTTAAAAATAAATCATTTGTTAAATACGTGTATATTATTGACTCCGCTTGCGTCTATTTTAAAATTACACATTCTATATATTGTGATAAAATTAGTTACATGTTTTTGCAATATATACAGTATATAATATATATTCGGGATTCCGTTAATCACTACTTCTTGTTGTAAACCACTATACGTAGTGAGTATGATTTGTCTAACCGAGGGTATGGTAATGAAAGTTGTTCATTTTCGTATCCCATCTTTTGATACTTTACATTAAATTTCATTCGTAAAGAAGCGTTGATAAATCCTTTTCTTTGGCTTCTTTGACAATAATTTAGACTTAATTTAATTATTTATCGTATAATGGCAATTGTTTTTGGTTGCTATCCTGCCATTTATTTCCCGACACATATAATATTTTTACTATTTATGTTTGATCCGAGATTTTTAAAGTTTGTTCTTTTCCAAATAAAAAATTACATAATTATAAGTTAGGTGATCTTCGTTTCCCTCGGAGAAAATTATAAATTAATTTTTTTATTTCTTGATACGCGTTCTTATTTTCTCACTAACTTTCAAGAGTCATTGTTTGAGCTATTGTTTGCTTACAACTTAGAATGAATATATCTTTAGCGTAAGCTAATATTGATTATTTATTAGCCATCCTCAGTCGTTGTATATGATTTAGTTCTTTAATAACTTTTCGAGAGCTAGGTTAAATAGGGATGGAGACGAGATATTTCCTTTTTGTAAACGTGAAATTGACATTAGATTTCGACGATAATTGTTTCGTCGAAACAGATCCTTCGAGATCGTGAGGTTGCCTGTTTCGACTTGCGTGGCGTAAAAGGAATTGTATTATATATAGCCTAAATAAATACCGTGATTTACTGCGCACTAATGATCTTTATTGTACCAGTTGATATCACAAAACTAACATATGATACGTACACAATAAAATGTAACGAACAAATTTAACCAGACTTAATATATACGTCGTCGACGGTACACCACGTACCATTCACTGACACATACAGTGAATTTGTCGTGAACGGTACGTATAAATGTGTTCCGACAACAGTCCGCTCGATCATTGAGCTATCGAGGCGCCGCAACCCGGGGCCGAACCCATGAAACACCTATGAGAAGGGTGTGGTGGTGGTGGAAAGCCATCGGACTTTCGTCACGACGGTTCCCCTCTCCCGGACCAGCTGTCCGAGACCAAGCCGACCCGACGGCCGTCTCAAATAGCGATTACGGCCCAAACAATAATTCTCCCACAAATTTCACTTCAAATACTGTTTTATTATTGCAAAATTTTATCATATTAATGTAATTCGTGGGTTTCCCAATATTAATTGTCGTATTCTATAACTCTTTCCTATTTATACAATAATGCACTTCTTCGTAATTGACTAATACGTGTATATATTTTTTCAAAAAAAAAACGCTGTAGAAAATTTTGAAAAAGCCATAAAGGCAAATAGAATATTTGATGTATAAACCGATCTGATGTACGTCGGTTTAATCAAAATATTATATTACATATTCAAAATATCATTCTGTATCGGAATAACGGTAAAATTTACCCATTTAATCAGTACGTAAAGGAATCGTCTCCATTCTTATGATGCGCCATTTTAAGCCCTGACTTTTTCCCCTTTAGTCCGTATTCTTCTACCTCTTTTTCAAGGTTTGATGTCTAATAAGACTGACCTAATCAACTTAATTTTTTTCACTAATCAAATTTTTACAGAGTTTAATTATTCAGACTAGTCGCTTGTATTCACTGATGGATCTGCAATTCAGCCGGTTTTTCTTTTTTTTATCCCGAAATTAAACATTACTTTTTCAAACAATATTCCTTTCCATGCTTGCTCCTTTACCACCCAGTGTTATGCTATCCGAAGTGCCTTTAAATTTATCAAGTCTCTAAATTATATAATTTTCTTAATCCTTTCAGATGCCCAATCAGTTCTCTTAGCAGTAAATTCTATTTCTTTCGACTCTCCTCTCATTTTTCTTATCAAATGCGTTCTCTCAGGTTTTTTCTTCAAAATTTCAAGATGAAATCCCTATGGATCCCTAGTCATGTAGGAATTCTCGGCAATGAGATGGTTGACTCTGCCGTTCAAGGCACGAACAAGACGTTGAGATACCCAATAAATAAAATTCCGGTTACAGATTTTCTTTCGCTTTTCAAAGTGAAACATACACAAACATGGCAAAATAAATGGACATCATTGTACGCTAATTATTCTAAGTGGTATAGATCAATAACACCGACGATTCCTTCGAATAGATGGTTCTATAAATTATTCTTATTCAGACATCAGATACTACTACGTTTGGGTCACAATTTATTACCTGCGCATGCGGATCATTTGTCTGAACCACTCCGCTCGTTGTATACATTATAGTGATGGGGTTTGGTGTGGTTTTAATCGCATCATTATGGAGTGTCCGGCTCGTTTCTTTCCGTCGTAAATTGGTAAGTTACCTTGCTGCAAATAATCTTTCTCCGATAGTTCCTCATCATATTCTCAATTCATATTCTAGTAACATAATATTATAAATTAAAAATTATATTAACGCCGCTGGGTACTCCGTTTAATTGTACATACTTTTGTTTTTTATTGTATCCACTTTTGTTTTTTTTTGTTTTTTTTTTGTCATAATCACTGAGCTGTATTAATTATATTTGAAAACTAAAACAAATTTTAAAAAATGTCGCTATAAAAATAAAAGAAAACCGTAAATTTTCGTTTATTCGTATAGTTTGTTTTTGTTAAAAGCCGACGCGGGCCGTAATTTTTTATTCGCCTACGCGTAATAAGACTGCCGTCAATCTACGGATGAAGGAAAACGATTTATAGGACGGGTCATCTAATGGATTCTTGTTAAAAATACGATAAAACGAAAGCGAATAAATATTTTTCGTATAAATATAGCTTTATTGAAAAACGTCTCCGATTATTTATGAAATACAATTTCACTCGAAACGGCTACTTCGACTGGTTTTGCAGTAGCGCATTCTATCAGTACAATTTTCGAGGACATTGTCGATAGTTTCGGGCTCACGAATGGCTCGGCAATAATCAATTTAAGCGAATCACAAATTATCGTTTATAGTGTTTTAAAAACGTTCTTTATATATCACTCCGATTGTCAAGATTTTTGTCATTTTTACTTTGTTTCGTTACGTCCGTTATTCCTTAAATATTGTTTAATTTATCGCCTCGTGTCTACCGTCGAAAATCGAAGTATTTACATAAATTTTATTTAGAGGCACGCTATTGGTTCATTAAACGTATTAAATTATTACCAGGTACGGGTTGCTGGCGAATAGAAAACGAACGTATTTTTACAATTACCTCCGCGACGGCGTAAAAACTCGTGCGATTTATT
This sequence comes from Geopemphigus sp. TES_GeoC_2020, assembly GCA_025469175.1. NCBI lineage: Eukaryota > Metazoa > Arthropoda > Insecta > Hemiptera > Aphididae > Geopemphigus > Geopemphigus sp. TES_GeoC_2020. The sequence continues at coordinate 9,289 of JAIPRN010001690.1, forward strand.
CAATTAAAAAGCGACATTCCGATTAATCGTCGAAAAGAATTGTATAAAAAAAATATTGAAACGAGACACACGGAGCCACGATGACCACCACATGCCGATGTTATGTACGTCGAACAACGTAAATTCACAACGAATTTACCAAATAACGAGGCAGTGGACTAGGAAATCTCGATGAAACAATTTCAATGAATCACCGCTGCCTAGGTAACGGCCAACGTTATAACGACATTAAAACGAGGTCGTCGTGATTCCAAGACAATGTATCGAGTTTTCGATAACAATTATACCATCGCAATAAAAATTAAACGGAATGTGTTTTTTTACGTTTTTACGCCGTTTCCGGGGTTATTATAAAATTAAGCTCTTTTTTTATTTACCAGGAGACATTAGTGTGTCGGATAAATACTTAAAACGTTTAACGATATAAGAGTGTGTCTCTGAATAACATTTCTACAAAGAGATTATTTAATTTTCAACATAAGACGTTCTATGAATGTATAACAAATTAAACGTATTCGATTATAAAGAAATGACGAACGTAATAAAGCCAGTAATAATAACAAGAACAACGCCAGATGGATTTAAATTTAAATATCGATTTTACGTAATAATAATAATTCGCAGTTTTTACATCAAAGGAGTTCAGATTTATTAAGGGGCGGATACAGACCGTGAATATAAGGTTGACCATAAATTATCGTTATTGGTTTGTAGTTACGATCGACGAACGTTTAACAAAAAAGGGAATAAAAAATTATGGCCCGTGTCAACTTTTTTTAATAAACCGTACAAATAATATCGATATTAAATATATCTTATTATTATTTTAGAGATATAATTTTACATAGACACGACGTCATTACAATAGTAAAAATTATTATTACAGTTATCGTTGAAATTGTGTTAAATTTAAACTGTATGTGTTTCAGCCCATGAGCTGGAATTCGGGGCGTTTGGACTACTTTCCGGGTACGCAGCTATATTGCACGGTTTATCGCCTGATAAATGAACGAGTTCGAATATTGATCGTACGAAAAAGTAACTCCGAAAATTCGAGCGCAGTTTTGATGGGCCCTACGAATTAACCACTTGTGATCCGTCTTATTACAAATGGACTCGACGATTCTTTCCGAAAATATCTCAATCTGGACTCGTTTATTTTAAAGAGGTGAGAAAGAACGAATTTTATTTAAATAAAAATACAAAGCGGACTGCCCGTTTAATAGGTTGCCTATAGCGACACAGTATACTTATCAGACATTTTGTTATTGGTTTTAATGTAGAATTAGAAAAACAAATTTACTACGTTTAAATTTGGTAGTTGATATAAGAAATGACGTATTTAAATTTTAGATTTGGTGATAAAATATATAAAATATAACCTAATACGCAATTACTTAAAATTAATCGTGAATCGTGCCCGTATAAATGTCTATGTATTATATTTAACATGTCATAAAAGTTATTAACGTCTGTTTGTTGACCAGTCGTCGTTTAATAAATTACACTTGTTATTTAGGACTAAGTTAATTGAGATCCGGTAGATGAAACCGTGTTAGCTGTTGAACAAGTTGATGAAAATGGCTGTTCTTGGAGGTTTGGTGTTGTTGTTGAGAGAAAAAACATGTGTCCTGTGATTTATAAAGACGACACAATTTACAAAGTAATTTATAATTAAATGTTGGTTTTCCTTTTTCGATATTCTCTTTGAATTTGTATTTGGAAAATTATCGTTTAAAATATTATAGCGTAGTTGACATTTAATAACCAATAATATTTATTTAAAATTTTAAAATTTGTAATTGGGAAGTAATTTAAGCGATCGATTGGCTTATAGTAATTTGATAATATTTAATAAGAATTTTATTGTTAATCTGAATAATATTGCTGTCGTTATTTATTAGCTCTTTATTAACTTTAGGTTAAACAGTTTAATGTTAATTTCGTAATATAACCAATTGGGTTTATTTATTATAGTTTTCCCCAAATTTTAATTAACGCTAGTAATTATTTTTATAAATAATAATGGACAACTAAATAAATTGTTTATAATGATTATACAAAATAATTAGCAGCCTATTATGTCATCAAAAACCATTATTATTTAAAATATGATTTATGATTCAATACTTATTTGAAGGAGCATGATTTTTCGAAACATGTTAGAAAAGCCTACTCTGCGAGTATGACAAATTTTTAGTTCCTATATATATTTTTTTTTTCTATTTCATTTGGAAATAAACCTTATTGGTGAATTAAAATAAAATGAAATTTAAATTTATAAAAATTAACATCGTAATTTACGTAATAATATATGTTTTACATATTATACCGTATGCGTTTCCATCTAATTATCCTTTAAAACAATGTATAAATAAATAATTATTTGTATGTTATATTGGTTAACACAATATCGAGAAAATGGAACGGCCACAAAACAGATATACATTATCTATATATATTTATGTATAAAAACCGGAAGATAACTTATTGTGGGGATTAATTATTGTAAATATACTCTATTGAGTAAAAATTATATACGCAGACATTTCGAGTAAGATAACAGACAATAAACATTAGGATAAGTCACACAATATTTTTTGTAATAAATCTATATTTTGAATTTGACTTGAATCATTTGCTGTATGCGCGTATGTTTTAAGCTTAAATCGTGAATTATACTAGTGAAATATTTTGTCGATTTTATAACTTCTATTTGATCGTGTAATTTATTTAATTCGTATTTTACGATTTCGACAATTAAGTTTTTTATAAAAAAAAATTTTAAATAAATAACGGTTCGCCGGTAACATTTCGAATAACTTCAAATAGTCGTATCAATTGAGTGTGGCTATTTTGAAACTTCAAGGGTTGACAAACGTCTTAAGTTAAAATATAATATTTAATATAAACTACGCAACATGGGAGAAAATGAGTAAATCGAAACACATGGTGTGGAATCAAAAAACACTATAAGCGAATATGGAGTAGATACAATGCGTTTGTTGATATTGGTAAGCGTTGGGCCTACATCAAACAGGAATTGGAATTCTGATAGTAAGTGTTGTTAATAATAATAAAACGTATCGTACATTTTATGTATATATTAATGTCATTAGCTTTCCCCGGTGTTCTGAATTTGCAAAATAGATTATGGTTGACCGTTCGAGAGTTTCTTACAATTAGAAATAATAACGATGTTCAAAAGGACGCTATTGATTCATGCGCATTCCAAGAAGAAGAAATAAAATTGTGAAATTATTTTGTGAAGAAAACTTGGAGTAACTTCAGAAAGTCGTACCGATTTCAAAACGTCAAAGGTTGCGAAATGCCTTAAGAGTATATTACATTTTTTAAATGTATATATTTCGGTCTTTACGATCTGCTTTAATACGATATAAATACTTTGCAGAAGTCTTCTAAAAAATTGGTTAAATATGGCGCGGAGTAGGAAAAGTCACTGGCCGCACAAATAATAATGTTGGCTCCAATAGCTCTACACTTTGCGTCTACTTTATGGAGAGGTTTTGTATCTGCACTAGGGCACGTCAATGAAAATTGGATCTATGAAATGAATCTACTGCAATGTACACTGAATATGTATATATAATATATAATGCATCATGACATATTTTCCAATATGTTATTACTAAACAATAATTATGGGGTTCTGCTTGATTAATGTTATTTTAGTTTCGAAAATCCAAATATCGTATATTGTTAGGTTTGTAATGTTTTTCCAACAATTCAATTTTTATTTTGTTTACAATATATATTTCTACTTGTTAAGTTTGGTTAACGCGCGACCTGAAAATTTCACTTGTACACGAATTATTACTGAAAATGTACGATATTTATGTAATACGTAATTATGTTTGGAAATTGTTTTACGTAAATGTATCTTAAACATTACAATTCGTTGATTACCCTGTATTTATAGATGGACAAAACTACTTGACAAGTAAGTAATAACCGTTCGTTTTAATTTAAATATTATTGATTATTACGACTGCTGGTGTGTGTGGTCGGGTGAAGTGGAGGTTGAGGACCAAGATGACTGACCCCAAATAGCTGGGAAAATAAGGTGAAGAAGAAGAAGATTAATTATTACGACGAAATTTCAAAAAATATTAATTTAATAACCATTACAAGATCACGTTATAATCGATTTTAATAATTTATTGAATAAGTATGGAGAAAACAATAGTTTAATTACGCTATATTGTTAGTTTTTGTATACCAAAATTGTTCATTTTACAAAAATTATTAAGGAAAAACTTCATTGTTTTTACGCGATTAAAACCAAAGTATGAATTAAACCTGTTAGTAATTTTCGTGTTTAACCACAACGTGATTTACGATAAATTTACCATTCTCCTTCGCAGTTTTCAATTTAAGGGTTGGTTTGCAGCAATTTTCATAATTTTCTTTCATTGGTCTTCCTATTAATTGCTTAGTATAAATTACACTCTTCTAAAATCTTGCTTATGTATTGTAATCGAGGTTTTTCTCTGTGATTTTTTAAAATAAGTCCTAGCAATCCTCTGTTTCTGAGAATATGGCCAATCCATTCGTTTCGCCTTTTCTTTATATTTTTCCACAATGTTCTCCTTTTTAGGACCCCTTTCTAGTATTTCTTTATTAGTGATCCTATCAATTCGGTTTATCTTTTGTATGCTTCTATAGCAACACATTTCGAATGATTCTATTATTTTCTTTTCTTCTTTTGGCCATATTTCACACTCGTAAAACATAATGTTCCAGATGCACGTTTTTCCTGTTTTTATAACTCTGCGATTGAAAATTAATATAAGTGGAGTAATAATACGATTAAGAAATTAATGTCGATTATGAAATATTAACTATATTCTAATTTCAAAAATATGATATAACGAATATAAAATAGTTAGGAATAAAACATCAAATTTTCGAATATCGCTATTACTACATTCTTAGTTACGCATTTTAAAAAATTCGTATAAGAAAAAAATGAAAGATCCAATAAGCATTTTGGGAACATTTCAACAATGACCAACAAGTCGAATAATAAATTATCGGAACATAATTCAATTGATTTTTGATATCGCTCAGATAGCGTATATTTGGCGGCGCCAAATGAAAGAAAAGCGATAATTAAAAAAAAAATTATCCAACAATAACCTATAAATTTTTTGGAATGATTTCTTTAAAGACTGTTCATTTTAAAAGCCAAATTCGTGGACGTGTTAAGGTTACATTACCGTTTTAAAAAAATATGGCCAATTTGAAAAGGGGAATAGAAGGACTTTACGATTATTAATTAAACTTATAGGAAATTAAACATAATTTAAATTAATATTCATCGATAATCATATGATGTCAAGTGTGTCACATATAAATAACAAAATCCAATGTTCGTTGAAAGAAATACTTACGAATAAAGTTGTTGTTGATCAAAAATAATTGTTTTGAATTTATCGTAAACAATTACGCGCTTATTATGACTATGCGAAAATAAAAATTTGATGGAGTTCGGTATTCACAAAATGTCAATTATAATAAGACAGTAAAAATACAAATTGTATTTCCAACGTTTATTAAGTTACGCTCAATTATCAATAATTGAAATTAAAATTATGTCGATTGTCATTATCGTATTGATTATTTTATATTTTCGAGTTTTTATTAAGTCTTCCGTCGTAATAATAATACACGATTATAGCGAAACAGTGCAGTAGAACGCATATCGTCTTATCGGCTCGCGAGAGTTATAAATTTTATTTACGGGACACGCGCACCGATTATATTTGAAAATCTAAGCAATCGGAAATAAATAAACGCGTCTTGAACCGTTATTGAAGAAGGTAAATACGCACTATGTATGCGCGTTCACTGTGCATAACGAATTTACACTGTTCGGGTATCCGCGCCTTTGTAATGACATATTAAAGAGGTTAACGTATAAATAGACTAAGCTTAAATTAATATTATATCGATTGTCGTATCGAAGACATTAATTCTTAAGTAAGGTCGGTTAATGTTTTATTTAAACCGTTTTTTTTTTATCATTTGTTATGCGGGGTGACAGTTAACATATCACGACGTTTTGGACGATTCAGTTTTTAGTAATTCTTGAAACATCGTGGAAACTGCTTGATAATCTTTCTTAGCTTTTAGCCCGTCATCTTATAATTTTCTGGAACGGAAAAGTCCGTCGTTGTGTCGTTAACGTATAATATCCTGTTATTTAAATTAAAAACGCCGAATGGTGGTGAGTCGTTTATATTTTATAAATAATGTTTTATGTGGCATCGTAAATCAAACAATTTTATAAAAGTAAAAATAAAGTACATATATGTGAAAACCACGACGGTGTTGTACACGTCACGATGACAATTTGCGTACAAACTGAACGAAAAATACAGAAGTGACACGATACGAACAAATAATTCTCGCCTTAATTTTGGTCTTCCTAAATGTCTAATTCATATAGGGTTCCTCTTAATTACCTTCTTAATTAAAGACCAACGTTTACGCCAGGCATGGACCGCCAACGTCAGTCTTAGCAATTTCTTTTACTATTTCGAGTTTTTAGAGCCGAATTTCAAGTCTTTCATTGTATAACCTCGAATCGTTTAACGTCAAAAATCGAAATTTTCCTAAGAAGTTTTCTTTTGAATACCGCTTATTTTAGTTATTTAACGCGGCCGTTGATTTCTCAGCAGTCACATCTCGGAACAATTTGTCGTAATAATGTAACGTACATCTTAATATTAAGCTTAATAAAAATGGGTTCTTGATTTCAGACATTTTTCTAGTAAATCGTATTTTTTATTCGCTAATTGTATTGTTGGTACCTCTGTTTTTATATCATTCGCCTTGTATCAATCCCAAATATTGTGGTAATCATCTGAAAGTATGTTCTCTGCTCAATGTATCGTTCTAGTCCATAATGTCTATATTCTCGGCTAGCAATTGGGGATTTTATTTCTTATCGTCGTTAATGGTTAATCTTTCCCGCGGCATTTGTATGTTTTTATTTATTTATCGTTTCTACATAATTTCCTAAGAGAGCGGTGTTGTCCGGATAACTAGAATGACATACTATTGTGAATTAACATATTTTGAGCGATTTCTTCAGATGTGGTCATTTCTCGTACTAATTCTTATAGCACCAAATTAAATACTGCCGACAATTTATAGTACACATTTTTGTCCGAGTCCTGTAGTCCCCTTCACAAGTTACGATGTTGAATACTATAGCTACTTTATCCTTTATTTCTGTTTAATTATAATTGACTTTAATAAAGCTTATCAGAAATTTATCCGTCGTGTTATAAATTATTAATTCTATATATATAGTCGATCATTTTGTTTTGTTTATAGAAGACACCGATAAATAATCATACAAAGAGTATGATGAAAGCTGACGACGTTATTATTAATTTGAAATTACTAAAGATATGTGGTTTCTATCAGATGTTCGATCCAACTGGCGCAAAAATATATAAATGGAACGTATATCGGCTTTCGTTTATTGCGATTACTTTGATGAGCCAGTTGATATTTTTCTTTGGTTATGTAGGATTCTTTATTGAAATGGAAGATAATTATAGTCAAGTTGACTATTTTTTGAATGCGAATATTTGCATAGAAACCTATTTCTCCTTGTGGAAGGTATGGATATTGTATTATAATGCCGACGAAATTTGGGAACTCTTCGACCTAACAAGGTTGGATTTTTTACGGAATAAGTTCAATAAGAAAAACGCGAATATATTACGCGAAAGTCGTAACAGAAATACAAAGATCACTAATTTATATTTAATGGTTACAATTATGGCGGTTGTCATATGTCTAGCAGTTCCTCTCGTAATCAATAAGTTTACAACTGTCAATCATGATAACCAACGTTTTCAGAATATTGTAAACTTACGATTTCCCGTAACTATAAACACTTACAATCATTATTACTTTATATTTTACACGATGGAATGGTTTTTTTTTTTAAATCTCATTTACACAATGACTGTAACTGACGTGTTTTTTATTACATTCTGTTTCGCTATTATCGACCAATACAAATTACTCGAAAATATAACAAAAAACATTGGACACGAAGACGAATTCGAATCAGGTATGAATATTTCAACGACGATTTTGGTAATTATTTTTATTTTATGACACTACCAAATTGATAATATCGCTATATTATATATTTTTATTTTTATTATTTATTCTAAATTCGAGTGATCTATGTAAATAGTTCCTTCATAATATTCCTATTATAAATTGAGATTTAAACGAAACTTTAATTGTATCCTACAAATATGAACTTCGTTGAAAAAAATTTAAATCGTATATTTAGTAATAACTATTGAAATAATTTTAATTTCACTTATTGATAATTAAGCTGAACAACGTAGAAATAAAATGTGCCTTATTATATTTCTTGTAGGTTTGACATTTCGAAAATAACTAGGTTGATTATATTTAACTTTTCAGATAATCACAACGAATCTAAAAGTGATTACGACAAATTAAAAACGATTATTTCTGATCAACAAAAATTGCATTTGTAAGTATTTTCTTATAGTAAATATTGATTATTTATGACTTCTCTTAATATATTTAAAAATATAACCTTTCCCTTTTTAAATGGACCACAGTTTAATACAACTTCAATAATATCCGATCATGTTTTTCATTTAAACAGACATCGATAACATCTACTTCTGGCTACTTTTAAAATTTTAAGTGAAGGGAAAAATATATTGATTTCAATATTAAGTTTTTTCAAATTTAATTACTTCCTTTTGGATATAAAACCGTTTTCACGTAATTAAATATCAATGGATTTCAATATACCTTTTATTCTGACACATTTATCGATTTTCACAATATTATCCATAAACATAATTAAACGTAACATGAAATTTTTGAAAATTAAACTATGAAATTATCGATATATTACTTATTTTCGCTTAACACGGACAATGTTCGTATTAAAGGTATAAAAATATATTAAAAGTCTACACAAATATTATTCTATCATTATAAATTGCTTATCGTAACATATATTAAATGTGAAAAGTTTTGGTTAAAATATATTAAAAAATAAAGCGTAAGACATGATCGTTTTTCGAATGCAACAATTTAACGTAGTTTTCAAATGTAGTATAATAATATTTCCGACCGAGTGGTCACTTCGAGTTTTTCAATTTTGCTAGAAACACGTTTTAATTGTGAACGTTTCTAACAACGGTAATTAAGATTGGAGACCGTACATTGTACAACATTAGTCGTTTCCTCGATAATTCTGTAGTTATGTAATAGAATAATTTCCTACGTATAATTCTGACTGAAGAATTCGCAATGAAGACAGATGACATTTGTGCGTGATTCCGGATAACAAAACCTGTGATGTTGAGTATATAACGTTAGTCGGAATCAGAATTTCCTACAAAAGAAACTGAACTTCGCTGAGGTCGATTTTAAAAGTAAATACAATAACAGAATCTGTTTAACAAATATTTTTTGTTTGTTTTAGGAAAGTAAAATTATTTTTTAAATCGTACTTATGGAAGATTATTCTATTTTATATTACTATTACTTCATGGATAGTCATAGTGACAACTTATTTGTTAATAATGGTAAAATTAACGTGTATATAAATTAGTTTTAAGCGTTAAAATATAATATGAACAATATAATTTGTTTTCTCGGAGGTTTCTAAATCGGACAAAGTAATATCGTTTTATCGATTATTCATTGTCGTCTATGGACAGTTATATAGTACCTTGTTGTTATTTCTGAATTGCTATTTTATCGATAACATAAACAAAAAAGTAATTATATATATGTAACGTAATAATAAATTAATTATATATCGTCTTCGTGACATAATTGTTTACATTTTATAGAACGAATTGATAAACCTCGCAATATATTCTTGTAAGTGGTGGATAATGGATTTAAAATTTAAGAAACTTGTATTAGTCGTGATGCGGATGAACGATACTAGTCAATTAATGATCAGAGTTACGCCGAAAAAAATTATCAACTTACAACTGTTCGCTAGCGTAATGATTCGTTTTTCTATAATATATATACATATATACTTAAACGTGCCGTTTGCGAGCTATTAACGATAACATTGAAAATGATTTCAGATCATGACGACATGTTACAACATTGTGTCAGTTATGGTGAAAAAAATAAAACACCAAAACGAATAAGTGATCGACATATTCGAAACGTAGACTTCCTCGATTATTAGTGTACACGTTTTTTAGTTTAAAATATATTCTCACTTAAAACAAAATATGACAACGCAGCGTTCGTTGTAGCGAAGATAACGATCAGAAAATCGGCGAAATTAAATTATAAAATATAACGCTCTTAGTTCGCATACTTAATTGTATTCGCGAAAATGTTATTTAATTATTAGCCGTAATAAATTAACCGAGTTCGTCGTATTTAATGAAAATCTATGTACGATAATACACGTGTAGTTCATATAAATACAAGTAAACATTATACGGCAAACAAATGTCATACAATACGAATAAAATATAATTATCGCTTAACACGAAATTTCCTACTATGTGTATGTATATATTGTAACGCGCGCCGAGTTCAGCAGTTATTAATAAAACAAACAATTCGTCTCGATTGCCGGTCGGTCGAACCAGACGCAAAAGTATAACGTACCCTATGACGAATGTTTTTACGCGCGTTATGAAAAATGAACTAAGACTCTAATAGTCGAGTGATTGTCTTCAAAGTATTGATCACAATGTCTACGTCATTTTTAGTAATTTTTATCGTTGAAATTATTTAACGAATATTTGATTGTAGGAGACGTTTGACTATTTATATAGTACACCGAATAACTCGTGTCAGCATCACCGCTGTCGGTCGGTCGAGCCGGACGCAAAAGTATGACGCGTGTTCTGCGTTCGCCTAATGTTATGCCTTTACCGAATTATAACTTCGGGTCTGGGTCAATATGCGTAAGTCGAAAAATATGTAGAATAATGATATAAAAAAATTGTCGAATTTCAAAACGTACCGTACTTACAGTCAAACATAATCGTATTTATGTATAAACGTAGTTTCAAACAAAGTGCTATCTTCTACGCTGCATAATACGAATATAGTACAGGAAAAACGTCGTATAAATATGAAACATTTGTTCACGCGTTATCGTCCGAGCGTTTGGGGTCAAATTTAGCGTTTTCGCGGTCGCGTCAAAAATCACGCTGTATCCGCACTTTTCAGTCAATACACTGTACCCGCCGTACGTTCGTGTAGATCTGATTTACAAACTCGCGTATAAATAAACAGCGTGTCGAAACATAATTCTCACGAATCCACTGGTATACCAAGAACCAACATCTGTTTTTACCATCCAATATTTTGGTGTATCTGGTATTCGCGTATTGTAATAACTCAAAAAGAAAGAGAAACAATAGGAGGAAAATACTGAATTACTATATGTAAGTATGAGTGGGGGATATGTTTAACTTTTAACGAGTTATTACATAGATTTGTTTTCGAGATCGTGAGTTCGAGAGCTATTTAGGAATGTTGTCATTAATTACCAAATCACTTACCCGTCCGGTCTTGTTGATTTGAAGGAACGTAAAAAGAATTACATGTAAAATTAACCGAGAAAAAGTTGGGACGGCGAATTCGCTTATGCAAATTCACCGACAATAAAAACGAGTCAAGACGCAGAAATCTTGATGTAGAGAACAGCCCTTGATCCTCAGTATACCGGCTTCTGCCACCTAGTGACTCGTGGCTGGAATGCGCTCACATTCTGTTGAAGACGAGAGTTGTCTGTCCCCGTGGGGAAACAGACGTCATCCGGTGATCCACAGACTCGCTCTACAGAGTGGTCTGACGGCTGGTTTGCTGAATGACTGACTGGCATTAGGGTGCAATTTCTGTGCTTTATAGCCGAGTTGTCGGGCTATATTATAGCAACGTGACGGCCGGCTCATATTAAATTTCATCAAAATCGGCGTGTTGTGTTTTGCATTTTTTGTATGTTGATCGTAATTATCGTGGTCTACCGGGTTTATTGTTTTTCTATTTGCTTAATAAAGAACACGTGTACATTTGATTCGTGCCATTAGTATGATATATTTTTTTACATGGCTACATAATTATTGTAAAATTTTTCGTTTAAATAGAATTTGTTAATTCTATGGTTATCGTGGGATTGCGATTCAGCCCCTTTTTTGCGCGCTATATGAGTATATTGTTGATATTTTATTAAAATATGGTCAGTATTCCGAGAAGTTCAAAGCGTCGTTCTAATATTTATTAAAGTGCCATCTTTATTATTACATCAAATTACATCGAAATATGTTTACGGTATTAGTTCTTATAATCATGATATCTGTGGATATCATTACAGTATGTTTAACGAAAAACGTTCCTTGCTTGGAACGATTTGCTGGTTCACGTGACACCGAGTTTGATTATAGTTTGGGCGGTGAATATAATTTTGGCAATTTTTCACCCGCGCAACGTGGAAATTAGTTGAACAGTGCATAAGAACACGTAGGTAATACAAATACAAACAAACGTTTATTTTGGTATAGTTAGGTGATATAGACGAATCGGTAATTATATTTTAACTTATAAAATCCGATACATTTTACCATAAAAAATTTAATTATTATTTTATTAATAACTTTTATGGTTCATAACTACCCAATGATCATAGTTATGATAATAAACAGAATAAACAGATAAACAGAAAACATTTTTGAAAAAGTAATTGTGGATAATAAAATAGAACACGATCAAGCATAAAATCATTTCAGATAACCAACGGCAATACCTCGGATCTACGTTAACCTAAGTTGAACTTTTACCCAAAAACAAGAAATCCGTTGTTTTAATCCATCCTAGTAAATACTTTCACTAACGAATAGTACATCTTGGTGTAAACAAATTAGCGTAACTGAATGGAAAAAATAAAAAGTTCTAGCGATTTTAGTAAAACTGGAAAACTGAAAAAACATTTTACTTCTGGAGCACGCGAATCAACATTACCTAATTATTGCAATTCATATAAAAAAATTGAATCGAATCGGTATTATGCTAAACGGATCAATACGTCAGCGAAAGATTCAAGAATAGAACAATCAAAGCCTTACAAAGAAGTGATTTGCACATTAATCGAAGTAACTATAACTCTCATTTTGGCGTTTAGAGGAAAAGCCGACGATGACAAATGGAAACTATAGACAAATTATATATTAACTTTTTAGACATTGTCCATTATTTAAACAAAAAATGGCTAAATAATTCTCGTTATATCGATATGTATACTGCATATTTAAGCTCGCAATCCCAAAATTAGTTCATAAACATGCTTGGGTTATCAGCGAACTAAAGTTTGTAAATCCGGTCAGTTTTCTGTAACGGCTAATACTAAGCCTGGTTTGTCGCATACATATAGACTATCAGTAACTATAAGGTTCGTAAATAACGAAGAAATAACCAAAAAGACATTATTAGAAAGCTATAAATGAAACTAACGCGAGAATGACAAACGGCATAATAGACCTATTGCAAATAACGAGTCGAATTCCGGTAATCTTGTTTTTCGATCGTACGCTTTTTTAGCAACCGCCCCTTAATAGTTTGTCATAGAACAGTAATGATTACTTTAGCAATTTCGATAAATTTTCGAATAAACTCGAACACCGTCAAAACGCTTATCGTACATAATTGGCGCTTACTTTACCACCAGCTAAAAATTGAAACGACGCCGTTCGCCCACTCCATTTGCATTTGCGCCGCTCTCCGTTCATCAAAATAGCGTCATCTATAGGAAAAAAGATAAAATTGATCCGACGTTCCGTTTGTGCAATATTTTGCTATGCAGTCTGGTTAGTAAAGAACACTGTTGGAAACTCCTGTGCTATACATGGACTATCAACCCACTAAATTTCATCCGGATTCGTTTAGCAGTTCGAAGAATGATTGAATAGCGAACATCCGAACTTTCGAACATTCGCATTTACGTAACAGACGTATTATAAAAACGTATTTTTCTCTTTAAATCACGAATTATTTTATCGCTATTTTATGTTTTTTCTTTTTGTATCGCAACAACATTTCGATTAATAATTTACGTAAAAAAATTTTATTTAATTTATTCTTGGAAAATGTCTACCCGGTGTATCAGAACCCGTGCAACCAACAGTAGGTTAAACAAACATAAGTCCTGATGATTAATAATGTATTTAGTTTCAAGGTATCGATGTAAGGGGGCAGGTTTACATATTGCCTCTATGAAGGTTAATTTTTTAATACGTGTTGAAACACCGTGGTAGCTATTGTTGGTCATATAATATAGTGACGTTAAGCTGGAACTTCGTCGTCGGAATGTGCATTTTTGTGTATAAATGACTCCTACTTAAGAACGCTTTGAGTTTGGATACATAAAACTCTATTATTTGACGGAATAAGTAAGCCATTTTTTATTGTTATAAATATATAAATAACAAATATAAAATATTGTTATACATTTTATTATAATTACTCGTTTAAAAATGTACGTCTACGTAGTTTATCAAACGGGTACTTTATAATTATGACGAAAAAGAGAACTCGTCGACGGGTTTTCGAACGTAATTTAAATTAAACGTTAAAAGTCGAACGCTTTTAAATATTCCACGTCGTGATATATTTAACGATTAAATAAAAATCCGTCGATTAATTAATATTTGTCGAAACGGCGAACATACGTTTATCGTTATTTGTAAGAATAATGTGTAAATATTAAAACAAAAACCGTATTATTTGGCTTATTGTTAAATAATAAGATTGATACGAAGTTATCTGGATAAAATGTTGTCGCTTGACGGAATATCGAAATTTACGTGGCACATTTTTGTGAAAGTAACAATCGGAGATGAAAAACTTAAATTTTTTTTCAAACAGTCGATACGTAACGGGTGTTAAAACTAATATGTTATATTGTACACACCGCGATCAAATTAATAAAACGGTATAAACGTATATTTTTACAGATAACATCGACAAACGCTCATACAACGAATACGATGAAAAACGATGACGTCATTATTAACTTGAAATTATTAAAGATATGTGGCTTCTATCAGATGTTCGACCCAACCAGCGCGAAAATATATAATTGGAACGTATATCGACTATCGTTTATTGTGTTATTTTTTATGAACCAGTTGATAGTTTTCTTCGGAAATGTAGGATTTTTCGTTAAAATGGAGGACAATTATAGTCAATTCGATTATTTTTTTTACGCACACACTTGCATAGAAGTCTATGTCTCCCTATGTAAGGTATGGATATTGTATTATAATGCTGACGAAATTTGGGAACTCTTCAATCTAACGAAGTTGGATTTTTTACGGAATGAGTTCAATAAGAAAAACATGAACATATTGCGCGAAAGTCGTGACAGAAACATAAAAATAACTTACTTATATTTAATTGGTACTTTAATGGTGGTTATCCCATGGCAAATATTTCCTTTCGCGACCTATATGTTTACGACAGTCAACGACAATCTACGTTTCCAGAATATATTAAACTTACGTTTTCCAGTGACGATAAGCACTTACAATCAGTATTTTTTTATATTTTACATAATGGAATGGTTAATATTTGTAAGTACCGTGTTTGTAATGATTATAACCGAAGTGTTCTTTATTACATTCTGTTGCGCTATAATCGGTCAGTACGAATTAATTGAAGAAACAACAAAAAACATTGGACACGAAAACGGGCTCCAAACAGGTAGAATTCGTTTAATTTTAATTTAGATATATTTTTATCCTACTGCGCACACAAATAAATCGACATCACTACTATTTAGTAAAAATTAAAGCGATTTTTTAAAATATTTTTTTCATAATATTCCTATTATAAATACAGATTTAAACTGAATCTTAAACAATCGTATGCTATCAATAAGAATTTCGTTGAAAAAATTTTAAATCGTATATTTTATAATAACTATTGACGTAATTTTAATTTCACTTATTGATAATTAAGTTGAAAACACAGAAATAAAATGTACATTATTATATTTCTAATACGTTTGACATTTTGAAAATAACCAGGTCGATCATATTTAAATTTTCAGATAACCACGAATCTAAAAGCGATTACGATAAATTTATAACGATTATTTCTGATCACCAAAAACTTCATTCGTAAGTATTTTCTTATAGTAAACGTTGAATATTTACGACTTGTCATGATACACCTAAAAACAAAAACATTTCCCTCTTCAAATGAACCATAGTAATAATAATACAATTTAAACGACACCTGATCATTTATTCAAACCGATGTCCACAGTACCTACATTTGACTACGTTTAAAATCCTAAGTGAAGGTAAAAATATATTGGTTTTAATATTAAGTTTTTTTAAATTAATTTAATTAGTTACTTCTTTTTGGCTATAAAAACGTTTTCACGTAGAAAAAGTCAGTGGATTTCGTTAGGTTAGTTACCTTTTATTCTAAAAGAAAATTTTAACAAACATCAACACTCTCTGACACGTTATTCGATTTTCACAATAGTTTCTTTAAACATAATTTAAAGCAACACAAGAGTTCTAAATAAAAACCTCGACTTTTCCGATATATTTTATATTTTCTTTTAAGGCGGACATTTTTATAATAATAATTTTTAAAATAGGACAATTTTTGTATTTGAGGTTTGGAAATATATTAAAAGCTTAAACTTATAATATTTTAACAATCTTTAAAATATCTAACGATGGTATTAAAACCTGGATACATCACTTGCTCAACAGTAGTCATTTCTTTATTAACTTCATAAATTTCCACATGCAATTTGAACGTTATATAGAAAACAGTTTAATATCGACAATTTATAAAACAGATTAATCTGTTTAAACGCTTAAGCGTTGAGTCAAAAATATTTTGTCAACATTTTAAAATTATTGTTTATAATGCCCAAATTATATACAATGACGATAACTAAATAAGTATAAATACAGTATACCTTAATACATATAAACCCTATCGATATTTTAAAGAGACTTTGTAGTTGATTATTGTGTAGTGGCATAACGTGGTGAAATGTTTAAAATTGTCTATGATTGATTTATAAAGCCAATAAATTTACAGGGAACAATTAAAAAAAAATTTTTTTTTTTAGGAAAATAAAATTATTTTTAACATCGTACGTATGGCCTATAATTCTATTATACATTACTTTTACATCGGGTGCAATCATAGTCACGACGTATATGTTAATTATGGTAAAATTAATATATGTTTTAAGCGAGAGAATACAAAAAGAAATTTGTAATACGAATAATTTAATTTGTTTTCTCGAAGGTGTGCGTGTCAGACGAATTATTTTCATTTTGTTATTTATTTAACGTTAGCTGTTCACTATTGTACAGTACTACACTGTTGTTCCTGTATTGTTATTTTATGGGGAAGATAAACGAGAAAGTAATTATAAACTTCGTCAACTATGTTCTTCGTGTAAGTTATCTCCTACTTTTTATAGAATGAATCGATGAACTTCGCAATATATTCTTGTAACTGGACAAATAAGGATTTAAAATTTAAGAAACTCGTGTTATTCTCAATGCGAATGAATGATTCTAGTCAATTAATAATCAGAGTTACGCCGAAAAAAATTATCAACTTACAATTGTTTGCTAGCGTAATGATTCATTTTTCTATAAAGTATACTTAAATGTACCGTTCGCGTACTATTAACAATAATTTTGAATACTGTTTCAGGTGATGATGACATGTTACAATATTGTATCCGTTATGGTAAAATCGATGAATCGCAAAAATGAATAATCAGAAAAAATATACATAACGTAGACGTAGTGTGCACACGTTCGTCAATTTGTAACATATAATAATGGGAACACGATATAAATAATAATTATATATTAATTGCCTTACGATTTCAGGTTCTGACGTCGCGATGTTACAATATTGTGTCCACTATGGCCAAGACAATAGATCGGAAAATCTGTTTAATTGAATTATAAACTATTATGCATTGAGTTTACGTTTTAATTATGTCCGCGAAAAAAATATTCGAATATTAACTAGATTAATTTATTTGTGAAATTTATCAAATATATTGAAAACAGATTAAATACAATACACTTGTAATTCGCGTAAACACAAATATATCGTATACGTAGAACTGTTGTATTATTTCAATAAAATATAACTCGATATTATATCGTAATTGAATAATTCCAGTTTTCTTTTATTGTTTATCTGTGGTTTAATTAATTGTTACTCAAAATGAAATTTACGTATATTTACTTAGTTTTTTTTTAAGAATATTTTAATTTTGATTAAAAAGATTCGCTTAAGGGATTTTTAAAAATTTAATCTAATATAATTTAACGATTCAAACTATTATTTTATTATCAAATGTCTGACGGTTTATTAAAATTCGGTTAAATTAATCAGTTTATGTGTGGGATGGACGAACATATTTCCTATCATTATAGTCAAATTATAAATATTGAACTCTAAATAAAAAATATAGATTTCAGTTTGATTATAGACAACAAGGTAAATGTGAAGTGTTTTAAATAAATCATTGTTGGTCGTCAAAAAGTCGAAGTTTACGGTTCACATTTGTCTTTAGATAACAAAAACGATATTCTACGCAATATTCAATTTTTAAATTTTCAACACACACACACACGCACACGCACGCATATTTTATAACACAATAATCAATTTTAAAAATCTCCCAGAGATACAGTTTACGAGGTAAAGATTATGGGGAAGAATGTGGTGTTTGGCTCTCACAGTTACCTTTATCCGTATATGATAACCGATTATCTACGAAAATACCTATAGGAAAAAAATACTATCAATAACCAATATTACGTGGCGTTATTGGTGTGTTTGAAGAAAGAAATGTCAAAAAACGACCCCAAATGAAAAAAAACAAAGTGCACTTTCATCAAGTCCCTGTGTGCACAATTCGATGGCAACAATGGTAAAATTGCATGAATTGCACTTAGAATTACTTTCCCAGCCACCGTATTCTCCGGATTTGACTGCCAAACTACATGTTTGCAGATCTAAAAAGAATGCTCCAGAGCAAAATATTTGGTTCCAAGGAAGAAGTGATTACCAAAACTAAAGCGTATTTCGATACCAAAGGTTAATCGTTCTACAAAAAGGCGTCGAAATATCGTTGGAAACAACATATCACTCTAAACGGAGACTTCGAAGACGAATGAAATTAAATTTTACCTAAAAGTTATTTTATTAGTCATCCTACAAACTTATTGAGTGAGGTGTTAGCATCGTCTCTGTATTGTTTGTAACACTTAACCAACGCATTCCTTCCAATATACTCGTACTTAGTTATAATTTGTTAGTACATCAGTCCCGCTTTCTGGAGGAATCGACCTTTATAGCAGCATGCATATAACCTTTCACCTTGTGACAAAATATTAGTTACTCAGTGAGGTACACGAGTGATTATTAGTAAAGTACCTAAAAAAATGATGTCAGACCGTGAAACATTTATTAAAATAAATCGTAATTAATATTTTTTTCCGAACGATATTTAATATAAATGGAATCCAGTACAAAATTTGAATTGAATCGATTAGTTGCTCTGACGACTTTTTAGAAGAATTTTCGTCGCTTTTTTATTTACTCTAACCTATAAATACTTCATGTTAACAAACTAATTACATACTCCTTGTATAATTAATTAATTAATCACGAATTTACCTTTTCTTAATAATTCACTCCACGGGTAACATCAAACTTAAAATTATAAAGAAAAGTAAATTGAAATTTTGTAATAAAGCCTAATTATTTTAGTTATAGTTCAAGAAAAATATATTTTAATATTATTTTTAAGTGTTTTTATATTATAATAATATAGTTAAATTTATAACAGATGTTTAATTTTTTTAAATTTCAAAAAAAAAATATATATATATATAAATATGGCTTGAAAATTAATTATTTTTACAATTAGTCCTTTAAATGAATTTCGTCCGTTTTTGAAAAATTAAAACGAAGCTATTATCAACTCGGCAGTAATGCTCTTTTCTTCATTCGTATATATTCATGTCGATATTATTTTTCCAAATCTTTCATAAAACATATGGCTTACGATTACGTGTAGGTAATTTATTAAGTCTATAATCGTTTTATATTTCTAAGCATATGCACCTTAATTCCTCATTGTATCCGTTCGATCTATCAATTTGTCGCTGTTATCAATATTGACAATTACATTTCAAAATAATTATTTATTTATAAATTGTTTAAAAAAAAACAGCGTAGATGGAAAAACAAATAACAAAGAAAAATAATTTGGACTGTTTTTATATATTTTCGATCATCGCAAACCATTATTGTTTATACCTATACATGAAATGGGGAATTTAGCGAGCTCATAAAATGAGCTTTCCTTCCTTTTTTTGTATTTATCTCCAAAAAATCGATATAGCCGAATTTACATAATATAATTAAATTATGTATTATTTTAATGTTCCAAAATTAAATAATACTTTAAGCACCGTTATAATTATACATATCAATTATCAATTGTAAAATTCTCCTAACGAAATATCGATTTCTTTTTTAGGCTAACGTAATTTTTTTTTTTAATAAAAGAATTTTCGTGATTCTGTTTATTAAACTTCAACGATTACAACAAATACAAAATACTAAATTCCAAATAACATATAGATAAATATGGCGAACAAATAAAGATCTTAAACTAACAAATATGGTTGACAATTACAAAAAGTCACTAAAGTTTCACGAGAAAACCAGCTGCCGATAAACATTGTATTATTAAGGATACAACTTGGAGAGTTGAGGAAACTAGAATTTTAACGTTATTTAAAGGAACGCCCAGCGAACATAATCACAAATGTAATTGACTCTTAAGGTTTTTAACAGCCGAACAGAAAAAAACGAAACGAGTGAAATTACAAATTTATTCTCCCTCGTGACGGGTACATAAGAGAGATTGATTTAGACCTAACGTGAACGCGTATAACGTAATATACGTACCATTTGTCCTTGAATTGACACTAATACGTTCGAATTAAATTCTAAATTACTCGTGTATTATGATTTTGAATATATACTCGAACGGTGCAACAATTCTAATATACATCGAAAACAATATGTATATTTTGCGTAGCTTAAACGTCTTTACTCTCTCCTATGTAATTACAATACTGACACAAATACGAGTTTGCGCCGAATTGTAAATATCAACAATAATAAATAGTATAGAGGTGTTTGTTTACGGAAAATTATAGATATCGATTGTAGGATAAGATATTATGTAAATATGTGCTCGTACCGAATATACGTATTGTTACATATATGTACATATACTTTTTGCTTTGTTTACTCGAATAAATAATGAAGCGACGAATAATGTGACAATACGAAATCGTATTAAAAATTGGTACTCGGGTACTAAATATTAGAATTATATTTCAGTCGAAACGAAGCGCGTGCGTTCCACAATAATCTCAACGTAATTTACCCGACTATGTACCCCAATGTACAACAAAAATTGTGGTCCGGTTATCAACGATCACGAACGAGTAATAAGCGTCGATATTCGTAACATACTTAAGTTATATATTTTATATAATCGTCCAACGTGTATTCGTGAATTAGTGATTTAAAACGCTCAGGAGTAATAAACGTATAGGAATTGGCGCATTATTGGACGACAGACGATAGACGCGAAATTTAAAAAAAAATACGTTTTAACTTTTACGTAATGATTCCTGTTGGCCCGTCATAGTGACGATGGATTTAATCCATATTGAATCATATTTCGAGTTTTACAAAAATATCGGTAAAAACACGTAATACGAGTTAAATTTGTTCTGCCCTTAACAGTGTCTCGTGGTTTCCGACCGAAGAAAAATAAAATCACGGCTAATTCGTTGATCCACAAACACATACAAGAATATTGCATGACGTCCACAATTCACGGACTTTCCTACACGGTCAACAGTGAATACAATACAATGGAAAGGTATTTACAATATTGTATTATTCGTACATTACAATAGTCATACACGAATATTGTTATGTAACGCGCAATGTCATACGATTATCAACCGTCAAAATAACGTTGTGCTTCGATTATGCCGAAATGGTCGATATTAAAACCAAAACAAACCAAAGAAATTATAATTTTTTTTTTAACTTCTATATTATTAGGTACTTAAAATTTTGAATATAATGTAATATATTGCGACAAAACTATCTGTTCGTAATATAATAAGACACTCTTCCAACGTATTCGAATAAATTGTTTATATTTTCGGATTTTTCTATTCGTCATCAGAAATACTTTTTATCGAACATACAAAATATCCGAAAAAGTTTTTCTATTTTTGTGCTTAAAAATCAAAACAAATCTCTGTAATTGTTTACCAAAAATCAGACTTTTAGTTCGGATAGAGTTTTAAATCAATACGTTATGAAAATCCACAAAAAAGATAACGTTTATTTTTAGAATGTTTTGGATGATAGTCACCATCGTAAGCTTAAGTGTCGGAGTATTACTAAGTTATCTAATGCTTCATCGTTATGGCGTTAGCCCGACTATTGCAACGTTAGAAACCTATAGCTACCCAACGTGGAAAATACCATTTCCCGCAGTCACTTTGTGTAATGTGAACAAAGTCAGAAAAAGTTCCGTGCGTACGATAGTCGACAATCTGTAAGTCGTGATACCATTGACACACGAAAATATACTAAGTATACGAATATGCCTATATTTTATGTAAGTTAAAGTAATTCCGACTTAACGAAGTACCGTGAATTGTATGTATTATAATGTATCGTTTAATTATAACCAAATGCGTTTATTCGAACATTAATATTAATGATGAGGCGATTTATTTTTACCAATTTAATTACCGCGGGTAAATACTTATTGTACCGTTAGTATGGAATTAAATTTAGATACATACGAGTACATAGAATTTCACCTTGTGATAAAATGTTAATGTTACTAAGTGAGATATACGTGTGGTTATTCTTAAAGTACCTAGAGAAAGTGATGTCAGACCGTAAAACGTTTATTAAAATAAATCATAATTAATATTTTTTTCCGAACGAAATGTAATATAAATGGAATCCAGTACAAAATTTAGATCGAATCGATGGATCATGTTGCTCTGACGACATTTCAGAACGTTTTATTCGCATTTTTTTATTCGCTCTATCCTACAAACACTTTGTGTTAATAAACTAATTAGGTACTCCTCGTATGATTAATTGATTAATCAGGAATTTACCTTTTCTTAATGTACAAGTATAATTTATTCCACAAGTATCATGAACATATCGTTCCAGTTAATTTTTTTAACACACTTCGTATATTGATTTTAATACAAATTTGATATGTTTGTCAAACGTATCGAATTCAGTATACTTTTAATCGGCTTTCTAATTTGTCAATAAGTTTAGGATGAAAATGTCTTGTTTTAATTTCTTGCTCAATATACACGTATGAACGAAATATGTAATTAAAAAACGAACCTATATTAAGTTAGCAATACCGTTTTAAATCGAATTATATAGCCAATATTTTTATCAACTTTTACTCTAACTTCAAAAAGTTAATCGATTAACTTCATTTTAGTATGAAATAAAAACTTGAACAATATCGAAATTACATGTATCGATATAAAAATCATTATAAATACGGTGTATCTATAATATTATTGTTTTACATGGCACTACATTATACGCACATTTTAGTAAGATCAAATACATAAACGAATCGGACATCGAAAATTTTTTCAAAAAAATTACCGCTTTAATAACCAGAGATAATATCGAATTTTCCGTCATCGATAAGCTCGTTCAAGAGAACGTGATGAAATACATTAACGGTACTATCGATGACATAATGCGTACGGTACGTTAAAAATTATTAAAATCAAAACGCGCGCTTAAAACGAAATGTTATTGAAAAATTTTTGTTTTTTTTTATCGCGTTAGGTGTCACAACCGTGTTCGGAGCTTTTAATACGTTGTACGTGGCAAGGTAAGTTTATCGATTGCAACCAAATATTCCGCTCTTCCAAAACAGTGGAAGGTTACTGCTGCTCATTCAATTACTATCCCAAACACATCAAGTAAATTTAATAGTATAGTAAACTATTATTCCGGTGTAGAAAAATGCGATTAGGTTGTTAATATTATTAATTTTCGAGCGAATAATATTCGGTTAATAGAATATTTCAACAAACAAACAAACACCGATTTTAGTCAAAAAATACCGATTGGTTTTTTTAAACAGTTCAAACATTTAAAAAAAATAATTCTGTAGAAAATATTTGTCTAAATATTAGCGTATTTTTAACGTCACGTTCGCTGTCATAGTTAAGATTTTTTCGAAGAAATAATAACGTATCGAAATCAATAGATCGTATAAATTTTTAATTTTGTATCGGTCAAAATCTAACCCGTAATGACTTTATTCCTTTTTTTATTCGTAATCCAAAACTACGCGCACGTAAAATGAAACATTGTACAGTAGCGAGTACTTCCGAAAATCGCCAGCATCCACGTTTTATGTTACACAATAGCAATGATAATTACATAAGAATTATTTTACTTATGTACGTCAAAATTCACAATACGCAATTCGACGAAAAAGTAAAATATCAATCTAAAATTACTATATAAATACGAAAAGGCGTTTATAATCTCGATACTCAAAAATATATAATAATGTTCAAAATAGAAATGACGTCAGATTGTTGGGAACGAATTTAAATATAAACACTTCTTATAAAAGAAATTCGTGTGTTGGTTAGAGATAAGGTTAGGTAACGTAATTTTCCAAATTAATGTTTTATTACTTTCAGTAAAACTATAAATAAAACGAATAAAATAATATTCCGATTAGAAAAAATTAATTTAACCGAATGTTTACCGTATTTCGGTATAGAGCATTTGTATGGTATTTCAGAAATAATCATCCGATTCAAGAATATATCGGCGGTACTGGAAGAAAAGACGGTTTGAGTGTAATTATGAACGCGAATCCTGACGATTATTTCTCCACAACCGACCCTTTTTACGGAGTAAAAGTTCGTACATTTTATATTATTAAAACAATATAGTCTATAAATGATGAATATTATAATAAAATAGAAATAGAATAGCTTATTAATAATATCGTACGGCGAGTACAACAATTAATTAAATAATAAACCAACGTCGTTATAAGCCAAAATAAATATTTTCCAATTTCGGACTTAATTTGTATTCCGCTATTTATTTACGACATTAATAGTGATAAAAAAGATAATTGTTAACCAAAAACGCTCCGGGCTAATTACCGATATTATTGCTAGTTTAAATACGTCGATTATTCTATTT
Organism: Geopemphigus sp. TES_GeoC_2020; assembly: GCA_025469175.1. Taxonomy (NCBI): domain Eukaryota; kingdom Metazoa; phylum Arthropoda; class Insecta; order Hemiptera; family Aphididae; genus Geopemphigus; species Geopemphigus sp. TES_GeoC_2020. The sequence goes on from JAIPRN010001690.1 coordinate 34,726, forward strand.
AGATAATTTAGATATTTGTATTAGACATTTATTATGATTTCGGATTTAAATGTAACGAAATAACGGGGCCAAGGACTGAAATTGTAAACAATACATTGCGCGATATTAAAAATAAAACGTATAATATTCAAATCGTGAATTTTATTCGAAATTTCCATTTATAAATTGCTTCGAAACGATTAATTGATCAGGAAAATCGTAATTATCGAAAAGTAATTCACACAACATTTATAAAAAACGAATTCGTCGAGTTCCGTCATTTTACTTCGTTCGTAGGATGAAACACTACGTTCTTTAAACAAGTCGTAAATAAACGAACTTCTTGAAGTATATGTACAATACGGGAAAATTAATACGTTAAAATAAACAAACGTTCAACATTTACCGTTCAATTTTTTTTTTAAAAATTAAATTGTCAATTTATTTATCTGAAAACGCTATTTATGATATAAGTTTCGTCGTCTTTCCGCAATTTGTCGACAATTTTTCTTCAACGCGGATTTTGAAAAACTCATGTTTAAATCGGTCTCATATAACTATCTACATTTCAATCGGAATCCGAAAATAATAATTATAATATTAATATATTAATAGTTATCGTTATTTTTATCTACGCCGGTTTAATACTTTCGCACAGGTGTTGATTCACGCTCCTGACGTATTTCCGGAGACGTCTATACTGACCGAAGTAGTTCAACCCGGCAAAGCCGTATCGCTGGCTATCGATCCGTATCATATAGAAAGTAAAGAAACGGTCAGAGACTTGAAACTATCGCAAAGGATGTGTTTCTTTCCCGACGAAGTAATACGAAATTATAAAACGCGAGATCGTATTTACGTACATAATGTCCCGCCGAGATGTAGTCGCGTTGAATTTTCGCCTTTTTGATATTGCAAATACAGATATCGTTGAACACGGTGGAAAAATACGAATATCAACAATGTATCACCGAGTGCCGAGTAGAAACTATTTTGGACATATGCAATTGCGTGCCGTTCATTTACCCGCTTAAATTAAATTCGTCGATAGTTTGTGACTTGACCGATGCTTTTTGTATGTACACCAATGCAGGTACGTCGTATTTTTCAAAAAAAAAAAAACTATATAAAACGTTTATTAAAAGTGTGAAATTCAGTTGAATTTAAAGCAACTTTGATACGTCTTATTGGCAACCCGTTTAATCCGTTTTGACGCAAATATTACAAATAATATTTTGTCTATTGACCGTTCTAATTGCCCTAAATATTTTAACGTCGATCAAAATTTTAATTTTAAACATTTTAATTTCCCGACCTCTTCCGCCGCCCATCCACGTAATTATAAACGAACACGCGCCTGGTAACTATCGTACGTATCACCTAAATACTCCGTCGCTAAATGTCTAGACGAGAATATATTATTACGGTAAAAATATAAAATACGACGAATATAAAATAAACGTCAAATAATACGCTTAATTTTTCCATTATTATGCTGCTAAATGTATAATCTTAACCGGCAAGTACCAAAAATAACGGTTACCGTTTGCGTTGAATTTATTTACTGAAAAGGTCGAATATGAAACACGCGTGTTCGTAAAATTCAATATCATACAATCGGAATTGTTGGTGGACAACGAAGAATTACATAGGGAATTATAACGTTACATATACAAAAGAAAATTTCAAAACACCCATAAACCGATACTTTGTAAAACTCGTTTTTCTACGTTTTAAGTAATTAATCGATAAACGTACGATTTTTAGGGTACTCATATGTTATGATTCGATTTGTCGATATTTTACGTCGGTTTCATAATTTTAGGGATTTTCAGTAATTTATTGCCAAATCACACCGATAAAAACTCGGAGATTATATGTTCTAAATGTTTGCCCGAATGTTCAGAAGTAATATATACGTTGTCGTCTTCTGTTAAAGATTTGTTCCAACACGATTTTTCAATCGGGTACGTATTATAAATGATTGTTTACGTAATTATTGTACAGCTACGCGATATAACTCGCATCATAGTTATAAACCATCGATTCTTCCATGGGTAAGTATAACCATGGTATTCCATAAATAGTCAAACACGTTATACTTGTAATGATTTTCGTGCCAATTTTTAAGTGTCATTTGACACATAGATATTAAACTTATGGTTAGGTTAGGTTAGTATATTCAATTGTCTATTATTGAATTTAAATTTGTTCGGGATATCGAGTAGTTATACTCGTAGATTGCATTATGTGGATAATCGTAAAAATGACAGAGCCTTTTGTTATAGTACACCTATTGGAGAGAACGAAAGTCAACTTCATGTTAATTACCAAGACATATCAAGTATCAAATATAGAAGAGAATCTATGGTTACTTGGGATTCACTAATTGGTAAGATAGCGTATATAAACGATTGCCAACATAGTACTGAGCAAATAAATCGTTGTGTTATAGCGTCGTTGGGAGGAATTTTTGGTTTATGTCTAGGAGGCAGTGTGTTAAGTATAGTGGAATTGTTCTATCACTTCACCTTTAGCGCTTTCAAAAAAAGGTGGAATTCAAAACAGAGTCGACAAAAAATCGTACCGATCCATTTTATCAAATAAGATCCCACTTTAATAAGAATTGTTCGTAGAAAATGTCTAAATTGTATTTATCGAATAATGAAGCCGATTATTTCTTATTTAAACTATAATTTTTAACGTCTGTTAAAATTATCATTACTACTGAATTCGTTTTTCATTTTAATATTTGATATTTAATAATTAATTCACTGTATCCGTTTGCTTTCGAGAATATACCTACTTGTTAATTATTCTCGTGTATGATACTACACGATACTATAATAATTGTAATTTTTTTTTAATATCTAATTATATTGAAAAAGTTCGTCTACAAATTGATTATATTTAACGATATTCACCGTAATAACTAGTTTTCTTCAATTGATATATGAAATATCATCATTTGAGAACGGCTCGAACGATTTAGCAGATTTTTATTTGTCATGTTCGTAATTATCGGGACAAAGATTGCGTACGAAAAAAATTTTTTGAAAAATTCGCCAAAAAATTCGGATATTTGGGTGGTATTTTTTTCAATAAAAAAAAAATGCGACGTTCAATTTGACAATTCTGTTTTCATAACAACGACAAATTCCGCGTTGAACAACGAATGCGTGTTATCAGAGTGTTAACGATGGTGATCATATCAAAAACAGTAGAATTCCCCAATTTGGTGTATTGGAAACGTACAGTCCCTGATTAATTTATGTTGGTAAAAATGCCCATCACGCAATTTGAAGCGTAGAAATATCGGTGGGCACAACGAAAGCCTTTATCTACATGATCGTAGAGTCCATGAAACTCAAGAAGAGCGTAGACCACGTTTGGTGACAAATCGAACGAGAATATTTTCAAATACGATCTATTATAATTCCGGATGGAACGGATACTGTCTAGTTCGACTCGCTCGGTCGGAGCTACCGTATGAAATGATTTTGTTCGTTTCACGGTAACGAACGCGATGCAGAAAGCCGAACGACGAACACCAGTGCCAACGCTGACAAGCTTCTTCACGACAAGTGATCCATTTGCAAGAACGCCGCTTTACTTAGAGATGCCGAGATATTTCCCATTGAACGCGTCACGTCGAAAAAATCCCGACGTCGGAAACACGGGACGTCTGTTTGTCTGTGAATGTATATTCGACAAACGCGTCGGGGCACATTTACGCGGTACATCCGAGCGCTGACGAACGTTTTTGCCCGCGTTTGTTGTTGGTTCGTGGACCGAGACTTCGTTTGAATTTCTACGAACCGTCAATGGCGAGTAGCGTGTAATGTATCAAGAAACCGGTTGGTGTTTAATTTGGATCACACACCCGCTGATGCTGTTATTTCGTCCACTGCTCATCAAATTCCATCACTTTCGTCGTCGTCATTCCAACGTGTTTCCCATCGAATCCGCTCCATTCGTGGAACATATACGAAGACAGTATGGCCGAAGACATATTGCGTCCAGTGCGTACAACGACGGAGAATATTAATAAAAATTATATTATACGTACAATTAATTCCACTACTTAAAATAGACATTCGACAATATTTGTAACGCGCTTCGAAGGAAAAACTTTAACAAGCGCCATTACACATTAATGTATAACTATTCAAATTTACAAAAAGAGTTCGCTTTAAAATCGGTGTTATATACTTATAATAATATAAAATCGGTGTTATACTTCTTTTCGAATTTCTGCCGCGATTACTTATAACTATCTATTTATAACCAAAGGTTTTTACGTTTTACAAATCGTTATTAAACGAAATTGTGTTTACTAAAAACGTAACGGAATTTACGCAAATATTCGTGACATCCAAATGTATTGTATAGTCGATTACGCGTATTTCAGAAAAAAATATATATATATATCAACGAAAAAGTATATTATTCAGACGTATCTCGCATGTACTGTGCGTATCGTTATTTCACGTTTTAACGTTTAACGAAATATTCGTCCGAAAATTGTCGTTAATACGTCAACGTTTTTAAGTAATTAGATTACACTGATTACAAAATACCGTCGAAAGACTAAAAGTTAATTCGATTTTACTATATCATTCGGTACGAACGATTTATCGATACGTTGGAAATACGATAAAAATAGTGTTTTAGTACCAGCCGCCCTAATAAAAAATAAATGCATTATGAACGTATTCGAGGGGAAAAACGATAGCGACGCTCCTAATATACGGACGATCCGTTAATTTATGTACCGTACGCGTATTACGCGTTTATTGGCGATATCGTACCCATGTACGTTTTATTTTCCATTAACGTCAAATTCCGTTTCCCGTCCGTTCGCGATACCGAGTACAAAAAAATTGTAAACTATTACGGTAGCCTCTCGGTTGTGATTTTACGAGTGTCGACGATATTCTAACGTATTATTCATGCCACAATTACTACACGAAACGACCTTGATCTACCTATATAGTAGGTATACACGTTCGTATACATAATATTATCCTCAGATCAGAGAACGGCGTCTTGCGTAATAAACATACATTCCGCCGAGACGTGTCCACGTAATACTGTTCTTAGTATAAAACATTTACGACAGTCGAAACGTAAAAATTACGATTACCGTTTTAATACGCTAATATTTTCCGTCGGTTCCTATTCAATGTATTTCGACCATCGGCAAGGTTATGTTGTAAAGTACGCAAAAATTACTATTTAAAAAACATTTGTCGACACTCCACGTAACAAACTTTAGAGCGTATTTCGACTGACTTTTAAATAAAGTACGTAACTACGTCAAACTAATCAAAAGACAATCTTTTGAAGTAAATCGGTATTCGGCACAATCGATTACTTAAATTTACCGTTTCGAGAGTATTTTATTACAAGAGCGGTGTGTACCAGGTTTGGTTCATGCGAGTAGCGTATAAAACTTAAGCCCATTAACGCGAATTTAAAGAAGGAAAAAAACATGAATACGTTACTATCGTTATTGTTGTAATCGTCGAATTCAATAAACGCTACGTTTATACGCGAATTTGAACGAAATCCGTCGGAGTGACGGATAACGAAGAAAGTATCTATCACTCGTCGCCGTCGGCCTTGGCCACGTTTCTACGTGAAACACATTTCGGACGGTTTTCGCAGTCGTAACCCACGCGCCGTGTTAACGATCCGGCGGCCTTTTGAGAAATCACCGTGGCACGGTACACGGTCGCGTATTTGGTACCCGTATATGTACGGCGCGGCCGGCTGACACGATTATTGGCGCGTTCTCAAGGTGACCGTTATTATCGTGTCCCGGGCTAATCGCGGCGACCGTGTTCGGTTCAGTTTACCCGTACACGCGTCCGTACGTCGCTCGCGTACGCGTCGAAATCGCCGAGGGAACGCCGCCGTAACACGTTCGTGGCGCACGACCGCCGAAAACCGTTGGAATATCGGGCGAATCGACGACACGCGTCGCCGCTCGGACGGACGGTGGCGACGGTGGCGTCTGAAGAACGAAACGCGTTTGGTTTTGTATTCGAATACGACGCGGTCGTGTACGACCGATAGTCCACTGCCCGAGTCACGTCCGCCGGTTCGGTGCACGACGTAAGTAAACCTATAACGTGCACGCGTGTTACGCTCTTATTTGAAACACCTGAAACGCGCCGTGTGCCCGACGTCTACTAAAAAAAAAAAAAAAAACCGTTAATTATAATAATAATTTATAAAATCCGCGC
>JAIPRN010001691.1:0-40913 GCA_025469175.1 Geopemphigus sp. TES_GeoC_2020
ACAGTTTATTTTATTAATAAATTTTACAATAATTGTGTACAGTATATATTTCTTTATATAAACTAAACTAAATTATGATATGCACGCATATCATTACAAAATAATGGTAATTAGATTTTTTCCTATAAAAAAAAAATTATAATATTTCCACTTCGTTTGGAATCAAAACAACTTTATATCTGTATAGACGATGGTGATTTAATTAAATTGTCTATGCTTATCAGTATTATACGGGTATTCGTTGTTAACATTTTAAATTAAGTTTCGTACCAATATTTATTTTGACGTTTGTAGCATTTAACGAGGAAAAAGTAAATAGGTTTATTGACACGCCATTAATGGTGAACAGCATTAACAGAAAAATATAAATAATCAACGGGAAACGTCCTGTCTGGATGAATTTTAAACACAGACTACGTCCGTCTCTGATGTGTTAAGATAGAATATGTCGCGAATAAAATAAAAGAGCGACACAAACGAGGGAGAATAGGTTACAATGAGTAGCTATGAAATTAATGGTCGTTCGTCGACTTCAAAAGTGAAAGCAATTTTAGCTTATCAAATTATTAATTTATGAACGCCCAGTGTCGCGAAACGATATTAGAAGACGTCAACGAAAGTTAAAGAATCGTTCGGTTAGTTAACGGAATGAAAAATAAAACGCCTTCGATTAAATAATTTATAATTTACTTTGTTCTTTTTCCTATATAAATTTCAGGCCAGGCGATTTTTGTGGTCAGTATCGAACGGTCTTAACTGTTATACCGATATTGATATCGTTACGTGTTGTTAAATTATTAACTATACCATATTTATATATAATATAGCTAACAACTTAAATATTATACGAGTTATGATAGTATTACAAGTGTTTCGTTTCAGATAGTCGGATATTATCATAAAATATAATTTAAATAACGAAAGTTTTCGAATAACTGTTTAAAAGTAAAAACTATTAATTAAAAAAAAAAAATTAAAAAACTATAATTTCGTGAAAAAAAAACATACAAACGAGTGATCTTTACTAATCTTATTCCATATTGTCGATAAATGCTTCTTTTTTCGTAAATAATTTCAAATTCCGTTTTTTAACGAGTTTTCAAATAATGTAATTGGCAAAATTTATCGGATGGATATAGTTATATAATGTATATATATTTTTTTTCCCCGAGTTTTCCTTGGATATATCGGATTTTAATTCAATACTATTTACTCGACGATATGGTCATTATTCGACAGCTTTTGTTTGTTTTTGGCCGTTCAGTGAACTTATAGTTGTTTAAAAACGTCGTTATAAAAATAATAATACGGATTTAAACTCACTATCTCTTCTATAATGATAATAACAACGAATGTCGTTTTATATCCGGGACTTTTTTTGTCCGTCGAATGACGACATTTTATTTTACAATTCTTTTTCTCGAAAAGGAAAAGAACAGAAAAATATGGTTAAAGGTAAAGTAGATTTGTGTTTCGATTCTAGTCGTCTGTGACCTAAGAGAAAGATATTCAGATTTTTTTGTATACATATTTCGTATGCCGTAAAGTAAAATAAAATAATAAAAACGATTTTTAAAATATAACGCAATTCCGACGATAATATAAGAAGCGAGTTGAATAATAATAATAGAAGTACAAATTTAGTTATTCGAGTCAAAATCATAATCCAAAGTTTTATATCCGAATTCCTCGACCGTTTGATAGCTTCTCCTGAAACTTCTTCAACGTCATTCGCGCTAGTCGCGAACTACCAATTTTATCACTATGTGCCGGTCGTACGATTTATACGTAATTGACCCCATCGCGTTTCCATTACATTTTCAATCATATAGCGCATACCATTTCTAGGTTCTTACTCATTTTTGGATTTTCGTCCATTCTTGTTTCGGTAGTTTATGTCTCGAATAATTCTTTACATCGAGTTTGCCATTGACTCTTTATTTGTCTTTGACATATCAGATCGTCATTCGCACGCGCGTTGGTCTACAGTTATGGGGTATTCCAACGTTCGTGCGTAGTCTTGTTCGCGTTGAACCCTAACCTATTTAGTGGTGCTACACAAGAAAGCACCGGTAACCTGGTTAATACCGTACTGATTACCATCTTACCAATTACGCTCGTCGGAAACGTGCCTATTTCGACATAAGCGTGTTAACACTCGAACAGCATATACTGCTGAATCTGATCGATAAATCCTCCACTATAATTATAAAGGAACGTTTAGGCAACGGTGAAGTAGGGAGAAAACGGGCAGTTTTCGCGGCATTCGTTCCCGAATTATGTAGCACTATATACTTCGACATCTAAAGGAGGTTTTGAAATTTCGACGTACCTAATATGATAAAATGCCGTTAGCCATTTTCGTTATCTCAACGCCTTTTCAAACCCGGCATGGTTACCATATCGTTTGGCGTTAACGAATACATTGCGGTACGTTTCGTCACGGTTTTTTCGTTGATTTCTTCACGCTCGCTGCTCGAGTGTAGAATCGATCGACATTTTTTATTCGTCGCGCCGTCGGCTCCTCCTAACGTCGTTGTTCGGCGCGATAATTAGCTAGTCCGCGATTTCGCTGTTCTTAGTTCTTTCGTATTCCTCGAATAATACGGATTATTTCGTAACGTGACATGAAAGACGGGAGTGAATGTAATTTCGTTTTCAGCTCAGTAGAATACGATTTCCCCCAATTATATACATATATAATTCCATTAAATAATAATCGCGTTATTCTCGAGCAAAAAGATCTTTAAGTATTCATTCGTGTTTTTTTCGTAAACTTTAAAGAATAATAACCCCGTTTTCGAGCGAAATATAATTTATGATTCGTTCATTTCCCCCGAAACGTTTATTATTTCGGTATTTTTTTTTTTAATTTAATTAAATATTTTACCGACGTACATAAAATCAAAGTACCCGAAACGTGTATTTCCTATTAATGTTGACGACTCGAAATGATAAAATAACTATTCTGGACGAAGGGTGATTATTATGATTAATCGCGTAATCAATTCGTTTAGTAAATATGAATTGAAAAATTATTGTCTTTAGATTTCGAAAAATTTTTAATTATTAAACGTACGAAATTTAGTTACGAGTAGAGAGCGCATCTACGTACGAATATCCATTATATTTTCGGCTCATCAAATATACATCATTATAGTATATGCTAAGTACAAATTACGGTTCAGACCATTTTGAACGTAAATACATATTTCTTAATTAATACTACGCGGCAAATTCGTTTAATTATAATTTTTGTTTCGATAACATTATTCAGTGTTTGGTAGCAAGATGTACAGTTTAATAAAATTGTCGATAATAAATATAGGCTAGATGGAAGACGACGGTCTAATATATTTGAATCTCGGGTAATTAAACGATTTTTAGACATTATCCGTTATATATTATTCATTATGTTGTGATACGACGTAAATATACGTTAATTATATATTATTATACTTATTCGCTGAAAACTTATGTTATCGTTTTACACTTTAATTTATTTTCATTAAAATGAGTAATTTGTTCAAATACACGCGTTTTCGTCGAATTTAACGAATTTATTTTTAAGGCGAATAAATCTACGCTTAGTCGTAAGTAATGAAAACTATCGTTTAGAAATTTTATCTTTAGAAAATTGGTGTAGTAAATGTAATCAATTTTTAAGTTCTTTTTCAATGTACGAACAAGGTTCACGGAATTTCGTTATGTCGTTGGACGAATATTCGTTTGTAAAACATAAAAAGACTGGACTTCCGACGTGAAAGGAATTCGGTACCATTACGGATTAAACCTTAAGGTAGAAGTGTTTTTATATATTTTTTTTGTATCGATGGAGTGTAAATGGAATATCGCAGTACTTTTGCTTGGGTTGAACGACCGTTTTCCATTTTTCTCTCTTATTATTCGCTTTATTTGTTCCGAGGAGTGTTTGGATACATTTTGGGATGTCCTCCGCGTGTTGTTCACGTGCTGCGCATTTGGTCTTGGGAAAATGTGACACATATATAGATTGGAATCGCCGGAACGGCGAACATCGGAGTCACGTTCGTTGTATTGTTTAGTTTTACTTTCGAGTTCCAACGAGTTGAACTCGAACGCCAAGAGGAATAAGATTTGATCTAGTTTGGAACGATTGTTATTACTGTGTCGGTACAGTTTCGAGTGTTTTAAACTTGTTAAGGGTGCAGTGGTCATCGCAGCACATAAGCGATTAAATGTTCTAAGAGAGCCGTATTTGAAAAAGTTCCTATGTGTGTGTGGATGGTGTTTCATTTTGTTTTCGGAATCGTTTAATTTATAACAATAGTACGTTGAGTTTAGCGCGGGAAAATGTTTGGATGGTTTCAAATGGTTTTTTCCAAATAAAAATCGATATATATATATATAATGTAGATAACAATATATTATTTGACCTACAAGCACTTCATTATGTATTCATTATATATATATACGCGTTCAAAATTAATTCGAGGTCAAAAACTATAAATAATAGTCTAAAATAGAACGGTTTTATTGAACTATAATTCTATTTTCTCTTATTTTTTATCATTACTGAAGAAGTATTATTTCTAGTTTACAACATCATTTAAGAAAACATTTTACGTTTGATTGTTCTCTGTTGATGCTAATGATTAGAATTCGTGGAATTGGATTTTTCCCACTTATATGTACACAAACACACACACACACACACACACACACACACACACACACACAAACACACAAGCGACTCATTTTTAATTCGAATATTTAATATGGAAAATCGACGTCAGCAATAACATAGAAAAAAGAGCGATATATTTTCCGAATGGAAATTGATTAACTACAAATGATCGTATTTTCTGAGTCAATAAACGATACGAAAAATAACCCTTTTTTTGATCGTCAGCGTAGAGAACGTAATTCGCGAACTATATATATATTCAATCGTATCAAAATCGTATCAATCCTATCAAAATCAATCGTAACACAAAATCCTTAGCATTAGCCTGGTTCAAATTGTTTTCGCCGTGATATAAATATAATAGTTTTAAATTCGGCTAAGTTTTCACCCGGTGGTTCCATAGTAACGGTAACACTACAAGTACGTCGGGAAATCACATTAAGCGGAATATGGGCCAGTTAGGTAGTTGTTTGGGTTGAAATTATAATCTTAACACGATCGAATTTGAGGAAAAAAGTACACGTTTTCGAGTTGTAGAGGCGAATGTTTTCGCGAAATATCGTTCAACGTATTGGTTATATATATAACGAGTAACTTACAGCGCCTTAGCGTATTGTACGAAACAGACGCGTCGATATATCGGGTAAACATTTATGTCGGTCAGAGAAAATTGAAAATCGTCCGGAATTCCATTTAGAATTTTGAAATTAATTAGCTAACTGTCGGCCGAATACGGCTACGAAGTATAGGCTCGACGGCGTAAAATTGCGTAGCGTCGTTATTACTTGATAAATCCGTTTACGGGATTAATTTTGCGGCGGACGCAACGGACGACGTGTAATAATAATCATATTCCGCGCGGCGGTCGTCGACGGATGGTGGTAAGAGGAGGAGGAGGAGGAGGAGGAGGAACGGGAACGAGGAATACGTGACTAAAGTACGCCCGGCGCGCGGTAGTAGGGAGAGGGGAATGTTTCGGAGCGGCCTATATTGTGCGAGGCAGAAAACGACCCACTAAACTCTAGTGTACGTTCTCCGCCTGTGTGATAATAATTTATTCACTCGTCGGAGCGGTAATTTTCTTTTATTCCCGTCGACGTCGGTTTTTTCAACTAGAATTTATTTTTTTTTAGGTTTGTAATTAAAAAAAAATCTAAACCCACCTCGAGCTCTTGTCTTCACCCCCCGACCCCCTAACCATTAACACCACAGCCGTCCAGCAGCAATAAGACTCGTGTTGACGTATTCCGGGTATATTATAATGTACGCGATGCACGCTCGATCGAATAAATATAACGAGCCGTCGAAAGTGTCTCTGCCTCCTCGGGGCCGTCCCGTGGACTTTTTAACACCGTCTCGCTGAATCGTTGGCACGATGTCGTCGACCGTACACATTGACCTGACCTAACGTGTCCCCTTGAGTTCGTCAATTTTCACCGGCCGTCGGTGCGAGGTAAACAAAAAAATTCCCAAAAAGCTCCTCGTCCGCGATTTAATTATTCATTAATCGCGACTCTGGAATTCTACGTGTATTTTCTTCGGAAAAGTTTTTTCTACATTACCTGAATCAAAGTTTAACATCTTCTCAAATGTATATTCGCGTATTATAAACGTTCTTTAACTTTCAGTCCAGTTTAGGAAGGTGTTTTAGTGTTTATAATATATTTTACAACTTTTTAGAAAAAACGTTTCGAATTATTGACCGGAAAATGAAAATAATGAAATTTTAATCGAAATATTTATGTTTGCGAGTAAATGCTGATAATATGTCGAAACAAAATTATCGAAAAATTTACAATCGTTTCAATAGTATGCGCGTCTAATATGTTAATAAATGTAAATAGATCATTTTCTCCGCATAAATATACCGAATACAAATAATTAACAAAAAATTAACAAATAAATAATAATTAAATAAATAATTTTTTTTCTAATTTTAATGTAAACGGTTGTTTATATTATGATTTCACTATATTGTAAAATACTTAACAAAATTGTAAAACGCGTTTCACTACAATACTTTCGACAAAATCTTTGTAAGACGGCACCGTTACAAAATATAATAAAACCACGTAATTAATTTAACGTTTTATTTCTTTTAGGCGCATATTTTGACGCGTTTTTTTATTCGTAATAGAACAAAAATACTAAGATCTTTTATTTTAAACGGTTTCGACCCAAAAATTATAAAGTCGAACGTTTTTAAATTCTAAACGAATATATAACGTTTGTATAAACCACATTCGCTTAAGATTATTAAATATTACAATTACAAACTCGTTCTATGTAAAATATATTAGTGCTTCGGGTTTTTCAAAAATAGGCGTTCTTCCGATACAAAATATATTTTTGATATTTTTATTTTATCGATATTGTTCTTCTCATTAGAATAACGTATGTATTGTTTGCTATTCGTGTATGTATTGTCCATTATTTTTGGGAGCAACGCCTGTTTACATTATCATAATAAATTTATGGTTATTACATTTCGAGTTTTGCTCAAACTTTATTTAACTCGTTGGATACAGGAAACAATCAAATTGTATTAAAATACGACGGAAAAGTGCTGTATTTATAAATTGTACGAGTTGAGTAGATATTTGGAAATATTTCGACTCTCTTTACAAACGTCGGCTTAATTAGAGCCTATGACATGTTTCAAATTCACATAAACCAGCTACAACTCTAAGACTACTTAATAATGACCTTATTCCAAATCGAATGGTCACCGTATATTCAAGATATCCATCTGGGTAAATGACTCGCGTGGTCCAATCATATGAAAACGAAAGGAAATACCCCAACGCGAGACTTGACGAACTCGGACATTTTCTTCGATGTTTTGCTTAAAAACAAACTTCTCGCTCGTATACAACTAATCCGACCAGTGACGACGACTCGCTGTATCCAATTACGGGACGAGGTTAAATTTTCAAACGTCAATAGTTTTCAGCCAATCAACCTAATCACTCGGTGTATAAGTAAACTAACCTAACGCCCCGGGTTAGGCTTTAAATTCCAAAAATGGCCTTATACTGTTTCGACAAATTCTACAGTAACACTCATAACCATAGCAACCCATCAAGAACCTCCTCGACTAATAAATTTTCGAATAAATTTGGTATACATGTCGAATAGGCGAAACTAGCCGACCGGTATTTAATAACGTAAAATTATTATATTACTAAAGCATGTTCGTTTTTCGTCGAATATATGAAACCGTTCGAAAGAAGCCACTTTTCCATCGTTGTTCTAAGACCACGGAACAATGTTTGGGCCGTGTATCGACGAAATTCATGTCTGAAAATAACGAAACTCGAGTTTTGTTTATGAACGCCAAAGATAGTTTATAAATAATTTTCAAATAATTTTTTTCGAATAACGTTTATGACATAAGTTTGTATGCATGAAGTACACGTAAGTGTAGTAATGGTTATAATATGTGTTATTCGACTTACGTCACGAAGATTTAAAAAAATTATGCTATCAAATACATAATATGAATAGTCAAAATCAATAATTGCGATTCTTTTAATGGGAGTTGACGAGCATTTAAATACAATAATATTTTTAAAAACGTTTTTTTATATTACCATCACAATTACGAGGGCGTAATGTCTAACGAAATACGACTTTATTATACGTATTAAAAATACGAAAATATTATAACAAAAGTTATTTCGGGAAACTTCTCGCAATTAATAAAACGGGAAAAATGACCCGAATTTTTAAAAAAAATATTTGGGTTTTGGTTTAAGTTCGTAACATTTTCGAAAATCAGTTAGATTTTGGTTCGTTAATACCACGAACTTAAGGTTTGATTTCGGCCCAGTTTCTGATATATATCTACAAAAATGTGGAATCATCTTGCAACCAATATACGCGTAATACGCGTTGTATTCCGTTATTAATCGTGTTATTTCCAAATATTGTTTTTTTTTTCATAAATCGTTATTCTTAAGGGAAATATCCCGATTATAATTCGTCACTCGATTCGATTGAACAATCGGAAATTGTCGATCCACCGGCATGTAAATCATACGACGATTGTCGTTTTCCCGTCGGCGTTATGGTCGACGAAGCCCGCAAACGTATTCCGACCACGACTGTACACTACAACGTTATATCATAGATGGAAACAGACGTTTTCCGCTCTATTCACTCGTCCCTTACGGTATATTTATTACTCGTACATGACGTACGCAGTTATTCGTTATAATTTGCCGCACTAATTCATGCGCTGTGTGTGTGTGTATTATCGCAGCTGGTGTCATGCGCTAGCGAAGAAGTGAACAGGCAGAGAAAGAGAAAAATAAACGCGTGGCGTTTAGACATCTATAACTTCTGTACGTTTAATATATATATACATGTATAATATACGACGCAGTGTTAGCTCCCGTCCTGGACAAATTCGTTTCGAGTTTTTGTTCATATGACTCGGAATCGGTCAAATATTGGTTACATTTTTCGTCCCATTTCCGATCGCTTTTTTAGAATAATCGAAATTATTTTAAAATCGTATTGTTTCATGAATAAACTACAATATTTGTCGTTTCTTCGAGTTAATTGTGTACCGATTGATTACTACACTCTTATTTCTGGACGCAGCGTATTTCCGCTATACAGTCGCGCGGCGGTAGCTCAATTGTGTACACGAAGCGCCGTGAAATCATCGAATATTTTCGATAATTCGCTACGATTTGGACGTTACCGACAGCGAAACAAAATACTACTTAATAGCTGATTAGGTTTGTTCCCGGCGAACACTATCGACGTCCTAAAATGGTCTATACGACGCGAGTTATTTGTTAATTGTCGAAAATATACGCTCGTGGATAACAAACGTTATTGGTTATTGTCGAAATAAATTGTTGATTTTTGACGCGACGATAATCTATACAATTTCGAATTACGTCGGCTACACGAAACCGCGTGGAATCGCGTGCGCGATCATTGAGAATTTTAAAATTCTATAGTTACCGTAATATACGAGACGCTCCGAAATACATTGACGTCTACGCGTACAATACTAAAATAACGTACCGCAGATAAAATTGTTCGGCCTTTTTTTGGAAATTCCTACATAAAACCGGCTACGATTTTAGCGAAACTATATCGACGAAGTTCAATTGGATTTCGTAGTATTTCGGTAGTTTTTTCTCACCCATAAGAGATCGAATTATAGCCCCGTTGAAGTATGTTCTACGATTTTCAAAAACGGTTACACGTAATTATAAATTGGAGAATTCTTCACGAATAAAAAACTGTTCACTGATCACGACTAAAATAGTCAGATAAATAAAAAATCCTACACGGAGGAGGATGACGGTCCTCCTTAGAACGTCCTCGTTTACACAAATAATTTTTATTCGTCCTCGTTTACACTATCTTTATCCGGCTATTATTATGCGGTACTGAAAGACGATATTCGCCACATAATTACGGCTCAAAAAACAAATCGTTATCGATATTATGTGGCGTCGATCGTCGATAAATCAATTTATCGTTGAATCGGTAGGTATTTCATTTTGTCGATATTTATTATCGAAAAAAAGGAAATTCGGAGAGACCGAAGTTTTAGTTATGGTAGTTAGGGGAGAGGTTGGTATTAGGGTTTAATGGCTTTAGCCAGTCACCGGTCATAACTTAGGGATGACTTAAGACCGACGGCGGTTTACAAGGTGGCTGGCGGGCGGGTGAGTACTTATCGTCGACGAATATTTCTCCGTAGGAACAAACAGCGCGTGGTGTCGTCGGCGATTGTGGGTGGTGGTGGCGGCTGCGGCAAGTACTTCACAAATACAAACTCTTCCGTTTTTTAATCTTTACGAAATTCCCCTTCTCTTTCCACTCCTCACTCCGAATGGCTTACAGTCTGACGCGTTGTATATACATATATATATACGAAATTTGTCGCACTCCTATATTTTTGCCCTGCAGTGGGGAGGGGAGAAATCTCGTTCAGGAAATCCCTCCCCATGCACTGTATAACCGATCCGAAAATTCCCTTATTGATAAGACTCGCTTGTTTATATACACACGAACGGTTATAATACTTAAATTTACGTATATACCGTACTCTATATCGGGGCGGTTGTTGCGAATGAATTTCGAATACTCTCTGGCACTTTGCCGATAAATTATTTCGTTTTTCGACATTTTTAAAGTCGACGAAGAAAAAACTCGTTTTTACGAAGACAGTTGTTCGTTTCTTTCTCATTTGTATCGAATGAACTCGCGAATATTAAAGTATTTAATTTAATTTCGTTCGTTTACCGACAGACAAACGTTTAAAAAAAGATTCTAGGTTATTACAATATTTTTTAATTATTCGTTGCCACGGTTCGATAGGTGCGCTACATTTATTTATCGTCATTTATTCGTTGGCCAGATTTCTCGACTTTTTTCGCGTGTCTATGCAAAGTTCGCTCCGCCATTTGCAATTTTAATCGGCACCCAATAATAGCGAACCGATCGATGAATTACAATATTACGGAAACGGTTCGGGTATTTCAAAACTCTCGAAATTGAATTCGCAATCGATTCGATGATGGTAATCGAACGAAGCGTGTGGATGGAAGTAAAATTGTGTCTCCTCCCCCCTCTCCCTACTTCTCCCGCCAACGAAAAAGCAATTAATTACGAGCAGGGTAGCTTTAAAATATTGACAAATCTCGATTCGAAATTATTTAACGCGCTATAGGAACTGACGCGGCGAAAGGTGCATAACTACAGGGACGTAATTTCCTCGGTTTGTATTGCCGTTGTTAGTATTTTCTTTTCGCAATATTCAAAATTCGCAGAGTGCACCATCGAATTCCGTTTCGGGTTAGTTTGATTTAAAAATAAAAAAATTACTCAATCGACGGTAATACGACACGATAATTTATGCGTACAAGGACGATCTATTACGATATAGTATACTATTATCGAGCACCGTGAAGCTCATTATGAATATTTGATTGGAATTAATTGTTCGCTACCCCGGCTGTTTATATTATTATATATTTACGCGCGTGTACGCTCATTATTATATCCGTAATAATAATAACAACAATTATAATAGTTTCGTTTACTACTCATTAGCGGTGCGCCATTTCGGCCGTTAATTCCAGAAATTATTGTCGATCGATCGCGGCGTATAAAATTTTCAATTTTCCATACTCTCGTCTAAGAGGCATTTATAAATACGTCAATCGCCCACTCCGAATCCGCCACCGTCACGGAATATTGCGCAATACAGAATCACGGTCGTGTTCTATATGGCAAACATATTTCGGTCGGGTGTACCCAATTTCTGCAGGATTCGATAGACAGACTATAACGCGCAGCAGCCAACAAAAGAATCGACGGACCAAGGAAAATTATTTTGAAAAAGTCGCAATTATACTTTTACAAATTAAACCGTATTAAAAGATCTATATTCCGCGGTGGAATTTTTCGGTTTTCAGAATTACTGATGTCCGAAGTCTCATACGCCATATATTTGTTATTCTTTTATGTAAACACGGCGTGTGTCTATAAGAATAGTGTAGCACGTATGACGGACAGTGATATTCTTCGTTGATAGGTGAATTGCCCGTTGCACAATTTGAAAATGGAATTCGCGTAATAGTAATGTATACGACTATATATATATATATATATTACCAATATATTATGTACGTGTAGTTTATTTTATTCTATGTTCTTTACGAAAGTTATTTCGAAGGGTTTTGGGGACGAGTAAATTATACAGAATTGTTTTTTGATTGTACAAAATTGTAGGAAATAAAGTGTTTTATAATATTCTTTATATGAATATATATATATATATATATATGACGTACACGTGTAATATTTTATATTATGTAGATTCGATTTTCAAATTCAAATTTAATGGTCACGGGGTATGTCTAACCCTCCTGCAACGGACTTTTGTGGCGGACGTATCACTCCAGTTGGTTATATCCCGTCCTCATTTCAATTTCTAAAAAACGCTTCCTCTGTACTCAAAGCGCCCAACTTAGAGAGACGGTTGGGTGCGGCCGAAATATTTTAAAGGACTCTGTGTAAAATTATCGACGTACATTTTTTTCGTTCTCGATCGAATCGACTATCTAATTGTTTTTTTCTCAAAATGCATACTTACTCCCTAAGTGTACGGAAATTATGTATATCCGATAGAAGTGTTCTTAAACGTACGTATGCATACGTTATGTCTATGACTTTATTGTACTTGGTACTGTTTAAAATGACGAATTATAATTTTCAAATTAATTTGAAACGATTAAAAACATCTGAAGGTCATCGCTTAGCGAACAAATATTGAAGTTTCCTTATTATATGCGTGTACGTTCTTGTAGAACTGCGTCGGATATTTGAAGTTATACCAGAAAATATTATTGTTTAAATATCGGTATTGACTTTTTTCTTACGTAGTGAAAAATTACTAAAGAATTTGAAAACGTTACGAAAAAAGATAAAACTGTTTACACATCTCGGACAGGTGCATTTTTTGTATTCAAGATGTGAACATTTATTATAAAACTAGACGTGTATATTTTCAATAATATCAAAAAATAAAAGTTTGTTCGTCGAAGTTTTGTATTTACCGTGAGAAATTTGAATTTTTAAAAATCCCAAAGATTAATAACGGACTGTTGTGCGCCGAAATCGGTTTCATAAGCGACGGTTTAGCGTTTTTTTCGAATTTAGAATAATAATTCGACTCGAACATCCGAACCAAAATTCGCTAACCTTTCCGAAGAATTCGAACCGTATTGTCTACGCTTGTTGTAAACACACGCCACCGCCATACGCTTGCTACGTGTTATAAAAATTAGATAATCGTCAAAAACTATCCGAGTACGAGTAATAGCTTTTGATTATTACGTTCGTTTTTTACGTTTAATTGATGACGTATTTTCGTCGTTGGAGACGCGATGATATTCGTTCGTTTCTAAAACGGACGTACGCGACAATATCGTGCACGTCACCGACTGTGACGACGGGACTGTAATTATTTATTTCCAAACAATGACGCGCGCGCATCCAGAACTACGCGCTCAGGCCGAGAACGTTTACGCTATAGATATCATTATAACGTTTGTATAGATGTATTGTACGGTTGTAAAAGACGAAACAATTGTCGAGAGCGTCTATGAATTATTATTATTATTATTATTATTATCGTCGTCGTTATAACCGCGCGCTCGAGCTTACGGCGTATTTAAAACATATTTATGTCACAGCCGCGGTACATGCGTTTACGCAATTTATATTATCCGGTACGTCGTGGGTTCGCGAGAGACGCGACGTACGGTACGAAAGTTATTCTCTTCGAGAGGAGGCACGTCGTCTTTCTTCTTAACGCGGTATGTTTTTTTTCGGCCCAGCTAGATCGCATTCAATATCTCACGGTGATACGGTGAGCTACGACCACGGTACATTTTATCGCGACCAGGTCGTATATTTCGCGAAACCGCTCCACTTTGATAAAACCGCGTTATCGTTCGAGTTTTGAAGTATTATTTTACCTCGTAACGGGGCGGCACGAAAATACGGAGTACGTTTCATTGGAACGTTTGTTCCGGATTACCGTACGTTAAAAACAAAAAACCCGACGAATACGTATCGTCCGAACGATGCCATCGGATTCCAAACATAATAATCCCCCATGGCGTTCGAACACTATAAAAATTATTGTAATCAAACCAATTGACGGTTTATGAAAAACACGTCAAAACGTTTCGCGATTTTCCAAATAAAAGATTAATTTTGCCGTTTCGTTCGGCCTATATCTACGGTCTAATAATAACAATTAAACGCGACGTGTCTATCACTGTAATAGTATCGTCATACGAAATATTTGCGTACGAGCATTTTGTTTATTTTTTGATCGTAAAAGGTTAGGCTTTATAAAGTTTTATTGGATTTGTCATGTATTCGTTACATTCGTTATTTGATATCAATTATTGTGTTATTAATTCGTTACAGTTATCAAAAAAAAAAAAATTAAACAACTAAATGAACGACGATAGGAATATCGGTTTGTTGAATGATTATATTACGCCAGTAAAAATGAGAGTAGTTTATTACGTCGGCGCCGGGGAAAGCCTATCCATTTATCTATATATGTTCTCTATTTGGCGTCGCGAAGCTCTACGACGTAAAATGAAAATACAAATGGGTATCTTGAAAATCGCAGGCGTCGTGGAATGGTAAAATGAACAGAAGGAGCGACGTTTGCACCACGTAAACGGTTCTGATAATGTTAAATGTGGCGATCGTAACTTTATTGGAGTCTCTTTAACGATCTGGTTATAGGTGTCGATTCCGGAAAAACTCATTAGGGCGGCGAAATTGGAAGAATACTTTTGGAACGATTATATAGGCGATACACTCGGAAACAATAAAACGTCCGTTAATACCTAAACCGTTACGACAGTCCTGTACGGCCTAATTGGAATAATTAAATACCAATACAGAATCGCGCCGGAATATATTTTCGGATTAATTATTCCATCAGGAAACTGGGGATTTATGTCCGCGTTTTTATACGGTGATTCAATTTTACGCGTACCTAATGTGCGATAGGAGAACGACGATGTTTGTTCGAAAACGGTTTTTTTCTTTTTTAATTATTAGTACGGAAGCGTTACGAAAATGCCACGGGATATGTCACTGTCCTAATCAGTCTATAGTTACGGTCGTAAGATTTCGTAGGAACTGATTTGTGCGTGAAGGAATGGGCGAGAACGTCTAGCCTCATTTCTCGTTTATAAACCAAAAAAAAATATCGTTTTGTCGACGCATTTAACGTGTAAAGTAGTCGCCGGGCTTCTTTTAATCCGGTACGAGATTTGCGTGAAATCTGTGGCGTATTAAAAACGTTTCGGATTGTCCAATTTGATCACGAAAAGTATTCGACGACAGAAATATTTCGAAAATTTTCGACAGAAATAACAGCGCGCACGTTCCGACGTCCATCCGTCGCGTTTTGTGTTTGCCATAGGCCACCGGAATAGCTTTGGGCCGACGAGGATAGTACAAGGAAGAAAGAACGATTTACAGTCGACAGCTGGTACCGTTGAACCGCGTGCGCGACGACGGCAACTGAACCGTAAGTCACGTGGATATATATATATATGTATACGGTATATATAAAGGCATTTATCGACGCTTGTACGATCGGTCGCTCGCTAATAAATTACCTCTATACATTGGCGCGCGCGCGCGCCCGTGCAAGTGTGTGTGTCGAGCAATTCGATCGATTTCATCCCTCCCGGACCCTGTTCAAAACTAGATTCTTATACAAACCACGTGTCCTCCCCGCCGAACGTATATAACGACGCTGCGCAGGATAGCGAGATTTATGACCACATGACTGGTCCTCGTCCCCGCGCGCGCTTACGAGTAAAATCCAATATAAGGAAAACGGCGATCGTTACACATTCTGTTTTGGGCAATACCGATGGAATCTTCGGAGGAATGCTACGGAGCGACCACGAAATCGTCAATTTCGTTGTCGAAAAACCCGAAATTCAAATATCGGCTACGGTAGTGGTAACAAATTCGGGGATTCGCTAATTGGAACTATCGCGGTGTCCCGGTGAGAAATAATTCGGATAGGTCGGACGAGTTGTTTTCCTCATTTTCGTTTAACTTTCGAACATTCACTTTGTCGACTTGGTTAAGGAAGTGCGGGGGAAGAGCCGTCGTTTCGAACTCACCGAGATCAACGATGGGGTTGCCGTAACAGCTAGATGGCTCTATCGGTTCGACCGTTCTCATCGTTCCGTCGATTTATCCGTAATTGGTGTTAGGCCAATGATATTGTCGCGCACGAAACACCGCGAAGCACACAACGCGATATTAATCGCGGATGAAGTAACGTCGGAAATAGATCGCAACACAACAAATCCTCGAGCTGATCCGCTGATACCGCGCGCGCCATTAAAATTGAAAACACTACAATGTACATATACCGATATATATGGGAAGTAAGACACGCGCGGTTATTATAAACGTTTAGGTTTTTCGTTTCGAATTTAAAATGAGCCAGTACTCGTCGATCTCTCCACCTACTTACGCGCTACATCTTACACACGTCGTCTCGCTCTAGACGCCTTCATTTTTTGAAACTAATATCGTTGTCTATATATTATACGTGTATATATATATATATATACAGATACGGGGCACACACCGACGGCGTCGTAATTTCCGCCGAGAAAATCGCTGCGAACGGCAACGGTATCGGGTTTACTGTTGTTGTCGGCGACTCGCTCCGAAATAAAGTTTACGGAAACGTATATGTATACGTATACATATATATTCGGAACGAAAATGATATTAAATTTCGCGGGAAAAATAATGGATTTTCCGTCGTCGGTTCGCGTCTGGAGAACGGAACGAAGTGTTTGGCGGGCGTGTGCAACGTGTCGCGCGGATTTTTCGTTTTTTTTTTTAATATTCGCGCGACGAGATTAATTTCTCGACACTTACGCAATAATGTCACGCTTAAATATATTTTCGTTTGAATTTGATACGGCGACGGGCGGAAAAAAAGCGTCCGCCCGAATCGCAGTTTATCGAGAATATCGTCAGGAGTAGGGGTAGGGTGGGGGATTGGCAATTCATATGACAAACGACCGCAACGATTTAACGCGACGTAATAGAAAGGGTAATAATATCGACGATAACTCATCAATCATACACAAAACCGCGACCTTTATTAGTTCGCCACGGTTTTTTTTCGGCGGTTTCAACCCGTGTAGGTTATTTAAGCTCAACGGTTTTCCGTGCAAATACCTCTAAAATCCACACATATACAAACACACACACAGAATCGTGAAAATCGCACAATGTCGTAGTGATCCTTTTTTTTTGTACGGGCGGTATCTACTGCAGCATATATTGGTTGGACGTCACGTGCGTCACTGAAATTACAATACGATTGAAATACACGCACACACACACACAGACGTCCACAAGTGTGCGTAGTATAAACGGGTAAATTACCATAATAATGAAAGACAGTTGCAAAAATACGACGCGTATAATTCAGCGGAAAACGAACAAGTATTTCGAATACAAGACGCGTGTATGTGTATATATATATATATATATATATATACATAGGGTGATTGTGAAGGTTTCGAATTTAATGTCTCCGTCCGCAGGTGTCAAAAACTGTGGCACTCAAAAGTTGTTACTCTCGATTTGACGTAAAATTCCATATACGAGAGACCGAAGCGGTATTACGAAAAGTTAATGAGGAATATTCCAACGAAGTTGACGTAGCTAAAACAGCGTGAATTTTCCACGCCTGAGTCGAAATAGCGAAACCACGTATTTCAGCGGCTGTGTAATCAACAAATAAAAATAGCGAAAAAAACGACGTGAAACTATCAAAACGGGGATATTCCCAAGCTGAAAAAACTCGGTTTATACAAACAATCTTACAATAATCGAACGATATGACGAATACAGTAAGTAATATAGACGAAGACATGATATTCGTTAGGTCGTTGACGAAAAAGGAATACTTGTACCCGAAAATGATTTCTCGTACACTAGAACGATACGTAGAATTTGAAAGCACAATTATCGCACATTTCGAAGTTCGTTAGCGGTTCTTCAAATAGCAAAAAAAAACATCAGACCAAGAACAACGTTCACAATTTGACAGCGTCCTCCGAACGGCCGGCATTTCAACGTTGGCTACCGAAAATAACATAAAGTCGTCGGACCGATCGACAAATTCGTATGCTAATGGAACGTGTAAAACGTAATTATTTTTTTTTTTTTTTTGACAATTATTCACTATACGCGTTCTTGTTCGACGATTCAACGAAGAATAAACGGCACCCGATAAATCACAGTCGACTGTGATACGCGCGATCCCGCGGAGTATCGACCGAATATATTAAGCCGCCATTAAATCGCACTAATCGAATATCGGCTTCCTATTAGGTCTTTCGAAAAACAATAGTGTCGCGTGTTAGACGCCGAGGTCGTTTTATTCTTTGATACGAAACCTTTTTTATCGATCGGAAATATTGCGCGGTTCTTAACGAACGTGTTTTTTTATTTAAATCCGCTATTTTTACCGTCGCCGTTTTCGCGTTCGCTACTTCGTACGGACGCTGAATTTTCCGATATACAACGTACAACGGTCGTATAATACAAGCGACACTTTGATTGCGTCATAATCGGTCGAGTGCCGTTTACCCAAAATGCGTGGTCGTCTCGGCGCGGTCGGTTACGAGGCACAAGCGCGCGCCTTCGAAATATTTTCATCGATAAGTATCGTAATAACTTTGTTGGGACGCGCGAAATGCTCCGATTAGGACACCCTACGTTGTATTTCACGCTCGTATCATTTTATACTTTTACGAGCGGTATTCGGTGCGTCGCAAACAGGTAGATGTTAATAAACCTACGCGATACACCCGCGGTGTTTTCCTCGGTAAATTATCGCCAATTATTTAGTCGAGTTTTTGCCTGCGTATGGGTCACACGGTTCGAATAGATTATATGCCTACCAAACGTTCGCAAATACTAAATTTTCGTCCGACTAACCTAACTGAAGCGACGAACTTCGTGCTTTATATATCGTAGACGTAATTTTCGGCTTTTAAATTTTTCCGAGATTTTATTTCTATTTTGTATAGCTCTAAACAACGTGTTACGAGTATAATTATTTTGTTTCCACCAGTCATTTCGGAATAGGATAAAACGTTCGAAATTGTTTTAATTCGTCGCCAAAAGTTACCGAACCGATACGCGTATAACCACCGCTTATTGTAAGGAAATGAACAAAGTATTCTATGGAACGAAATTTGAGAGCCGTCGCAGATAATAATCCCAAAACTTTCGGAACGATCAATTTTACTTCGGTTTACCTAATGATTATAATATATAAAATAAGAAATACGCGTAGATTCTTTTGTCTTATTTGCTTTTGGATCGAATTCGTTTAGCCACATCGTCGGAGTTTTTATCGATTTATATCGCGTCAAATGGTTTTGAATTCGTTCGATTTTATTTATTTGTTGAATTAGCGGTTTTTTCGACTTGGACGAAAATAATAAAACACGAAGAGTGACGCGAACTGTGTAACAATGAGTAATTTTTGTACAGGTGTACTCCTCGAATTAACAGTTCGCGTTAAACTTAAAATAAATTATAAATAATTGGCAGTGTCGCGCGTATTATTTTCACGAATATAACGATCGTACGTAAACCTATCGATGACGTTTTTAAAAAAATTCGTTGTTTCGGAATGCGTTGCTTTCTCGTTACGACTGTATAAAGAATAAAGTCGAAAAATATTCAGAATATGCGTTCGAATAAAGTATTCTCGTTACGAATCGAAGTAATTTTACTCGAACGAGACGGTAAAGCGTAGAGCACTTCACGCGCTTAAAATCGCAATTTTATATAAAATACGAACGTGAATGTTGACGTTACGGGAATCGCGTCAACTTTCATAAGCACGTAACGTACCACTTTCGAAGTTTCTGAACGTTCTGCGGAAATAGACATTTACCCGGCAAATATCGCTACGAATAAATATTCGTTCGTTAAATTAATTACCTCGATATACTACGGAACCGAAATAAACACGAGAATTTATTCCGATAAGCGTGCGCGCGTGCGTCAATTCATCATTGAGAACTCGTTTGTGTTTGATCGATGGTGAGGAACGTTGTTTTTTATTTGCGGTCGATATCGGCGGTTTATTAGAGAAAAACTGGATTCGATAAACGAAGGACGTTAAACGTGGCCTATAAGGGTGTTTAATTAAGAACGTTAAATTTTTTTCCATCGCCCATCCTTTTCGGCCGGTAAAACGCGTATTTCGGGCACGCGTTTATCGTGATTTTAATACACCCGTTAATTATTCACCGCACATCCGCCGCGAGTCTCTGTATGCTTATAATACTATTTAACGGCGTACTATACACAAAACGTTAATTACTATTATTTCCGATCGATTATCAGTCGAGTGTTACGCGAACGCCACGCGTACAACGTAATTAATAATAATAATTTCGGTGACGTTAAAAATCCCGAAAATATTCGAACGCCCTCGCCTATTATCGATTAGTAGTAGGCGACGACGAATACTATGTCGTTCAACGCTCGTACGAAGGTGACTTTGTTCCGAGTCATTTTTGTGACAAACTTACGTGTAAAATACGCTATAGCGACGCGAACTCACCTGACGGTCGGGAAATGCGCTTCGGACGAATCTTAACGTATCGATTTCGACGTTCCTTGACAACCCACTAAGTGTGACCTAGAAAATATATATATATATATAAAAAAAATACTCGTGTTATTACCTCGCTATTGCAAGAACGTCAAACGCGTTATAACTATTTAGAAGTTGACGTCACGACACGTGTATGGTCGAGAACGATCGTCCGTATCCGTGAAAACGACAATTCGTAGTCCAAACGAATATCGAGTTCTCGATTTCGTGCAATAATTTCCAGAACTTCGTTTTCGGAACGACGAAAAATTCGATTACATCGCGCAGTTGTATTTCAGAAACGCGTAAACACGCGTATACGCCTCGGGGCGCTATAAAATTAGTATTGCTATGGAGAACCTAACTCGGAGACGACAAACGAGGGGAATTTAACTTGGGTACACACGAAAATAATTTTGAAACGAAATTGAACGTTATATACGCGTACGTACACAACAACAATATTGTGTTCACGGTTTTACCCTACGCCGCGCCATACGATATAACGAAGTGGAAATAACAAATTCGAAATTAGACGCGATTGAAAACATCGAGGGAAAATTTCTATACGTCGAGAGAAATTGAATTCACCGGTTCGTCTACCTGAAGTAAAGGATATTACGGGTTGCCATGTATTACTCGAAAGTCTTACTTCGACTAACTTTTGTGCATACGATAATGAGCCAATATTATATGCCACGAAAACGTACAAGAACGAACGCTTTTAAAATGCTTATTACCGAGTCTCGAAGCTGAATTATTGATAACGCGGCGAAACCGACGGAAACGCAAAAACAAAACTACGCCGTAAAACCGAAAAAACTTCAATCGGCAACTGAAGCGTTAAACATTCGTATCGAAGTTTTACCGAGTGTTACACTTCTACTTTGATTATTTATCGTAAATTTATCGAATACCGGTGAATTGCGCGAAACCGGATTATTTATCGCTCCGAACGAAAGACGAAACATTTGACTCCAAAGCTCCTAAACACGTTTTCGCCTATTGGAATAATTATTCGAAACGGAAAAGAAACGCACGTAAATGTCGAGAGCCATGAACGTGCGGCGGATTACTCGATTGTTTTGAAACTGTAATAGTATTGTTCTAAAGGCGGCGGTAAAAACCTATCGTAGTGTACTCGCCGAAAACGGTTTCGAGCGAAACTGAACTTATTTATTCGTAATTTTTCGAAATTTAAATTTCGCGCGATTAAAAAAATTTAACCGATTTCTCAATTTTATTTTTAGCGCGACGAATGTCTACAATAATTTTTTCCCTTCTAAATACGAAATTCGCCCGTGTTTGTATCGAACGTGTCCTCAATTTTGTTGGTCGTTTATTGCGAAATGTTTGGTAGGTTTCTTCACGCTTAGAAAACCAACGAAAGTTTCGAAAATACGTGTCAAACGAATTACCATTTGGATACATCGGAATTTATTCGGGCAAAGTTGATATAAATACGCGGATATAAAAGTCCTTTTCTACCCGAAAATTCTAATGCGGTCAAAATAAGTTGTCGTATAATCTTTTCAAGTTCCAGAGGCGAACTTATAATAAGATTAAGTAATAACGTACTTACAATTTAGACTTGAGTGAATTTACCTTACTACTTATATTCGTAGCTAAAATGGTAAATATTATTATTCAATAAGTTATATCGTCGTTAATTAGTTGTATATCTGAAACGATAACGGTTAAATAGTAAACATAATTCGAAATTACGCCACTTTTTCGCATTTAACCGGAAGTTTTTCTTCGCCCAAAAATGAATCCACAGGAAATATATTAAATAAAGTGTTACACGAAATAGCGTTGGATACCAAAAAAAAAAAAAAACGAAACGCCGTTCCCTTCGGAATCCGATAAACGTAATAACGAAACGGGACGTTCGCCCATATACGACTACGCGCGTATTTTATTTCTGCCGTCGTCCCGAATGGAGATGGTAAGTACGGGACCATAGCAGCGGGGTCGTTCATTATATTCGGCGACGGTAGAAAGACGAGGAGTACTCGCTGGAGGATATAAACGACGATCAATGTAACCCGCGATATCCGGAGAAAATCTGCGACGGAGGAAACGGCCGACGTAATATCGTAATGGAACGATTGATGGGACGCTGAGGGGGGGGGATCGCGAACGGCTAAACGGCGCGGCGTGACGAGATAACTACGAGACGACGCGACAGTCGCGGCGCGTCAATTTTCACAACGTCTAACAATCCGCTGCCCGGTGTCTGCTACACCTACGATATACGTTAACGTTGTCGGGACGATTATTTTATAGCGCGCGCTAGCGAAAAAAACGCTTAAAGACGCGAAGCTACAGGCTCGGTGGTGCGGTTCATTTATCTTGCAGGGGTCTCCTCGTCGCGTCGAACGTCAATCACTCGCCGCGCCCCACCGTGGTAGTGGTCGGCCGTTGATCGATTGTACACGGACAGAAAACGATAATTTATCGTCGCCACCTCGTGTGTGTGTGTTTATAACGCGTACACGCGCACATACATACGCAGATGGATACGTCCCATCATCTCACTCTATCATTCTTCCTGTCGATATTCCAGTCTACCGAAAACTGTTACACAATAATAATGACAACCACACATACACACACATATACATACACTAACACGCACGCGTTAAAACATTTTCCTTGTAGCGAGGGCTAAATTTTTTTAGAAAATTTTATTCGTTTCAATTTAAAAAATCGTTTAAACGTTTGTAGAGTATCTATTAACGCGTACTTCTACTTGGAGAATATTTTTTTTGAACACAGTAGAATCGATGGAACCTAAGACGGAATCGACCGTAAAAACAACTTCGCCGTATTTTCGTCACGTTAACAATTTCGAAAATTTAATAGTTATTCAGCTTTTCTGGATGACGCGCAAATCGTTAGTTACGACCGTACGTATTTCTTCCGATCGTCGATAGCAACAGCGTCGTGTTATCGGAATTAACGGCAACATGCGGGGACTGGGGCGACTCTGCTCGACAAGAGTTTTCCGACTATCGTTAATACTCGAACTTTCGCCGTACCGTAATATTATTGTAATACGTCGACGACGCGACAGGAGGAAATTATACGGAAATCGACTGGAGATAAGTTAATAAAATTACGCGATCGGTTTAGTGGAAGCGCGTAAAACATAACCATTTTCGGCTGAAAACCAATTACTCGAACCTCTCCTAAAACGTTAATCGGTTCTTAAATATAATATGATTATACACGGCTTCCGCTCGATGTCTTCGAGCAAAGTCGACGAAATACAAATATCGATCGGCGTTGTTCGCTGATTTGTTCTGGTGTCAGATATCACTGCGCGTGCGTTCGGTAGGAAGTCTAAAGCATTAACGGTGGCACGAATATTATGACCGATTCTTTACAAAGAGCGAAAATGGGACGGGAATTATTTCGGGTTTCCAAACCACTTTGACTTCTCGTGTTTAGGTAAGTATATATATATATAGAGAGAGAGAGAAAGAGAGAGAGAGAGAGAGAGAGAGAGAGAGAGAAAGAAAGAGAGAAAGAGAGAGAGGGAGATAGTTATTGTTATAATCAATGGCAGATTGAATAGTCAAGTTGGCGAATGCCGATGTCATCCTTACGTTAAATTTCGTTCTGCGCGCCCAACCGCGGTAATTATTACAAAGATAAATTATTCGAAACGCGCCTCCCTTTAAAGGACAATACCTTTATACATTTATATTGCGGTCGTGTTCGTCGCGTAATAAATTGATCGGGTACAAAGATTTATATTTTGTACTAAGCGCGATTTATGAAGTTTTGTTTCTGAGACTGCAGACAACGATAAGCAACGCTAGAACACTATTTGTTATTCCGTAATAATTGTCGAATTACTAACGTTAATAGTTTCAGCACTTCTTCGCTCTCTTTCAAATGCTAACACGTGTTTGTGTATATAATACGCGCGTCGTTTTATCGGGATGGAAATATTCCCTTTGCGTACGTTTTCTGACTAACGTTCAGCTCTTAAATCTACCGCCGAGTGTAAAAACCCGGTTATATTATTGTACCACCGACACCGAGCTGTAGTGCGTTATATAGGTGATACCCGAAGATAAACTTAAACCTAAATACACGCGACACTGGATACTAATATACTAACTCGCCTATTCATATTAGCGTTGATCGTCAATTATAACGAATCCAAGAAAAGTCGTAAGAAAAAGGTCTCTAAAATAATTCGTACAAATCGTTAATGTTGTGGCAGCATCGAAATTTGTTGCAAAAAAAAAAGAGCGAATAGATTTATATATTTATACTCTACAAATGTTTTTACTAGTCTCCCGAGATATGACGGACACCCACCGTCCCTGCGTGTAAGTATGCGAGTAAAAGATATTTTCGAAAACCCGCGATATTGACGATTATTTATAGGGCGCGTATTTTTATTTTTGTTTTTCGACTATGAGATATATATATACGAACGAAAAACCGTTGGCCGCGTTTTTAGTACTTTACGTACGAATGGCAAATGGTAATCCAAAAATGTCGGCGGTACACCTACGGCAGCAGCAGCAAGCGGCCTCGAGAAGACGTTCGTTCTTGCCAAGCAACGAAATCACGAAATATGACGGGGGAAGCCGGTGTGTATGTTTTTATATTTATTCGCCAAAGGGCCTTCACCGCATTCGATGCACGTAATCCGAAACATATAGCGCAGTTGATGTACCTACTCGAATTTCCGACGAATGCCTATATTACAGTCGTCATATATGACGGTTCGCGTACTTACTTTCCCCTTACCCCGACGTTCCCGTGAGTTGTCTTTCGAGTATATGTATATATGTGTGTATGCGTAGAGAAAGAGAGAAACTTTTACCTTGGGGCCTATACATTTTTCACAAGCTCATAATCCGAACGGTGTATGATATTATGAATTGGTGAGAGAGTAAGAAAGAAAGAGAGAGAGAGAGAGAGAGAGAGAGAGAGAGAGAGAGAGAGATTTGCAAGGAATACTCGAGACGTTGTATGACTTATATATGTATAAATGTATAGCGTTTCCAGACACGAGATAAACGTAATTCCGAAACGCGTATTTAGATATTAACGACGAATAGTAACGTTATGGACATTATTTTTTGTCGTATGTTGTAGAACGTCGAATTTTAGAAAAGTCATTTTTCGTAACAAAGAATGTACGTTATTGGCGCGTGATCGGTTGAAACGTGATTATCGATGGACAAGCTAACGAATTGAAACGCGTTTCGTTCGAATAAAATTATTGGAATTCGAATATTACGTACAAATATACGTCAATCCGGAAGAATAAACCCGGGACGTCTGTACCTCTAATGTAGGGTAGATCAGGAGACTCTTACTGAAATACGCATTTATCGGGTTTTCATATTAATCCCGATTTACCTAATAATTTTAGTGTGAAGAAAATATACTAACGACAACGTGTTGTACTCTAAAAACTAACGGACGAAAGATATTCGCCCGATTTACGTAATATAATATTGGTTAGCTGTTTTCCATTATCCATTGGCGAAACTCGACGGAGCGATGGTCAACACCCAACCGAGATAAATTGATTCTATTAATACGAGATATTATAGGTATATTATTATGGAATTTTCATACGTATAAACTTCAGCAATAGTTTCGCGCGATTTACTTTATAAATTCCTATGAAAAACTTATCGAATATACTTTGTAAACCACCGAACTATACCAGACGTTAATTTTATAATTATTCGACATGTCTATCTCACTTACAATCGATATCCTGACGAAATTAACGTTTCATTAAGAGAACGCTACACACAACTGCTAATACGAGTTGAATGACGAATTTTATACAGAAGTGTTCTCGTTTTTAAATGTCTCCAATAGTAAAAAGCCTATACGTTTTTAAATTTCGTATTATTATTATTTATAAATCAATGTACCTATCGTAAAAAATTAAATTTATCTTCTACATTGTGAACAAATTATATTCCTATTATCTACGACCGGTAGTGATTTTATTAAAATTATTAGTTATTAATTATTAATTCGTCTACGTAATTTTTGTTTCAAATTTCCCATTATTTGACCAAAGACGTGTAAAATACGGCGTACGACGATATAACGTCTGCCAGGCTTGGAATTTCGACAAAATTCGGTCTCGCTTTTTTATTCTTAAAATTTTTCGTAATTTGTTTAACAACTGTTATTTTCCACGAGTGCTTTGTAGCTATCGCGTCAAACATCATATCATTCATAAACAATATTCGCTATAATACCAGGTATAAATGTTTATTAATAGTATAACATTTGTTCCGCGATAGTTTGATAAGTTTTGCACCGTTTTTTTCCTCTCGAAAGTTTGCGGAAAATTCCCATCCCGAATAGTAATTTAATATTGTAATTTTTTATATGATAGACGGGCACGAGAATATTTACGCTTTTTTCGTTTTCGGTTGCGTTTGAACTTTCGGGAAAAATGTTATTAGAATTAACATCGGTCTTCGCTGCTAACTATGGTTTACTATTTTTAATATCGGTGAAACGTTCAATTTTCGAATAAAATAAAAAATTACCAGAACACAAATATAAAATAATGATAGACGCGCAGTGTTAAGTTAATCAAATCGACGCGAATTTCAATTTCTATAGTTAGCATTTAAAAAAGTGACAAGGTTTCTGATAAATCAGTGAACGATAAAAATATTTACGCAGCGACGTCTTACATATTTGAACGCGATTAACGGAGTAAAAACCATTATTAAAACGTGTGATAAAACGATAGCGGTTATTTTATTCGCGTGATGTCAATAACGGACACGTTAAACAGTAAACACGAATCGCAAAAATACTAAAGCCGACAGAAGCTGGTACGAGTTTTAGTTACGTCAAGTTAGATTTTGGTGTAAATCAAAAATTGGTCCTATAGGACCGCGCAATTGTATTTCAAAATACGTTACTAGATAAACA
Source organism: Geopemphigus sp. TES_GeoC_2020 (assembly GCA_025469175.1). Taxonomy (NCBI): domain Eukaryota; kingdom Metazoa; phylum Arthropoda; class Insecta; order Hemiptera; family Aphididae; genus Geopemphigus; species Geopemphigus sp. TES_GeoC_2020. Next base: position 27,864 of record JAIPRN010001691.1, read on the forward strand.
CCGTCGACTAACGAAAAAATATATATCGCGTTTGTTCTGAGAAAATCTACACGGTAATTTTCAAAATGCAATATTTCCGACCCTGCTCTCCCCCCCGTTCGAATAATAACCGACACATAAGTGGATTTCGGTCTCGCGGTCCTAACGTAACGGCTGTGAACTTATACTCTAGTATAGTTTAACTTATAAACTCGATACGCGTTTGATTTAAGCGTAAAAACCACGGGCGTATCCGATTCGGACGAAGCGGATGCGAGGGGGGGAGAAACACGCCGTCGATGTAATAACAACACGGAAACATATTCGTATCACGGTTAGCGAATGGAATTTTCTGAAATTAATTTCACCCTGAATCGCGTTCGGTTTTGTATTGTTTTTTTTTTAGTTTTTGGTGTTTTACACAACCCACGGTACACGCGAAACGCGTAGTTTTTTTTTAAATGACTTACGAAAGTGCGGGCGGACAACGTTTTATGTGCGCGTAATTTTTTACGCGTGTATACACACACATACACACACACATCTAAAAGTATACATAGCGTACACCACAAAGACTTATTGCTATTTTTACCGCGAACAATGTTCTCGCCGTGCGCGAACTATTTTAATTAAACATAAGTAATCCACTTTTGCGAGGGCCATTAAAGTTTCAATTACGATTACAAATCAACCTAATGGCGTAAACGCTTCGGAATTATATACACGCACTGTAACTTACATATATACACACACACACACACACACACACACACACACACACACACACACGCACGTATCCAATGAATCAGTCGGCGGCGAATACTCCACGTTGTTCGAAATGATAATTATTCGTTTAACGCGTAATAACGTGTGTCACGACAGATTAGATCACACGGATCATAATAGGTCATTTATGCATTTGTAAATTTTACGTTTTTTATTATTTGCGCCGTTACCATTAGTGCTAACGCGTATTGAATTTCCATCGTTTAAAAGACTTTCTCCGCCCGTTTTTTCTCCGATTCCAACTAAATCGTTCCCCCTAAGCGTTTTCGTCGATATACAATTTTGTCTGTACGTTTTGTATAATTGGTGATTGGCTTTCGGAAGCCGTACCTACGTACGAGAGACCGGCCCAGCACGGCATCCCCTCGTTTATAATTCCGACGTTTAAAAGAAAATATTATTGGCCTTGAGCCGCACATTTACCGTATATTCACATTACGTGCGCATTCTTTTCGCCAAACATTATATATTATATATATTTATAAAACGTTCGTATCCGCTTTTTTAAACATTTCGATACTACGCATTTACCCGGACTGGTTGGTGGTTATATGACGTGCACTGTTTTATAATTCGTTTAAGAAATTAATTATATTATTTCTAGTACGTAAAATGTTAACGCTTTTTTTTATTACAATAACTTTTAATATCTACCGTCACAAGTTTTAACGATATTATAAAAAGTAAAATATTAAAAAAAGTCTAGAATAGTTTAAAATAATACTAAAAGTTCAGGCGTATTTGCTTTTTTCAAAAAAATTGGTCTTCCACGTTAAGACTTGCGATTAAAACGGGATACATTTTCCAACTAAAGATAATAAAAAATTACGCGAAATTGTTGTTAACCGGGTAAAATGTACGCACCACTAGTTCGTTTCGCCTGATAATCTAACATTTTACTTTTAAATTGTTACGACAAAAGTAAAATTATCAGTCGATTCACTACAGAATTATGCTTAGAGTGTATAAATTAAAATCTACCGAAAATTTAATATTCGGGAATTAAACGCTATATATAACAAGTGGAAGTTAACCACACAAAGCGAAATTATGTTTACCAAGTCTCTAATAAGGTAACGTACGTGCAATAATAAGTCACGTATTTAAAGAGTCTAAAGTTTTAATAACGTACGTGTGTGTGTGTATATATATACATAAAATATGAAAAACTAAATAAGTTTACACGATTTAAAAATTAAAAATTGAATCGTTAATAGGCTTAAGATATAAACGAATTGGTCAATAATTGTAAAAGTATGCGATATTTTACAATAGACAGCGTAGGTAACGAAAGCGAACGATTGTTTCTGAAAACAATAACGTCGTATCAACTGGGATATTGATGGTGTTCGCTTTATTTTTCTACCTGCGTAATGACGAAGGCCTGGTACGTACTTACTGCGTACGCCAACGATCGTATTTTCAACAAGTGTAGACGGAATAAACGAATTAATTATGGAAGTAAACCGACAACCGGCAGGCTCGACAAGTACGTCCGATACGCGCAATTGCAAATATTTTATTCGAGTATCGCGATTAGCTGCAAAAAGATATAAGACGCGATAAAATAAGTATGTTAATAATCATCTCGGTTGAGTTTGAAAAGCGTGCAAATTACATTTCGCCCATCCCGAACGATTTAAAAGCACATTGTAAAAATATGTAAAGCACACCCAGTGTTAAACGACCCTAAATTATATTCTTAACGGCAATTTTCGAATTTTTAACGTTTTCCTATATATATAATTGTTATTTGAAAAATTTTAGTTTTTTGTCGCGTTTTATTTTAAACCGTTTTTCTCTTTACAAGTTTACCAACTATTCCCGTATTCAACCTACAACGTTCGCGGTCTCTCATTATAGCCACATTGACGTATTTATTATATATTTTCGTTCGTTTCAGGAGTAGTATTCGTTATTAATATTATTTTTCCAACGCGCTATTTACGCACGTCGTCCGAACGGTACGTTGTTTTTTTATGTCACTTATTATTATTATTATTATTACTATTCGCCGCTCGAACGTTATGAATAAGAAATAAACGTTCTTTTTTCAGCCCTACCCTTCAATGTAATAGCCGTCGACGTCAACTACGGCGGAACGTTCTTCGGACGAGCGACAACGTGCGGTAAAACAAACATACCGGTTTTTGACACGTGAAACGTGTGTTTTAAGTTACAATGTTTTTCTTCGTTTTGACGAATTTTTTTTTTTGGACTTAGATACGTTTTGATAGGGACACGCGCACGCGACGTGTCTAAATTTAAATTTGATTCGGCCGGCGAACTCGACGGCCGTGTATCGCTACGACTATTATTGAACGACAATATTGCGACGCGGAACGGCACTACCCGTAAAAAGGATGGAAAATTACGAAATTACGCCCGGCCAAATGTCGGCTCTTCGTAAAGAAACAATTTTAAAATTCGTTTTTAATATATACATTTTAGTCTGAAACGTATGTCGGACCGATACCATTGGCCTCTACTATGGAATGAGCTAATGTACCGTTTTCAATTATACGCGTACAGTAAGTGAATAGTATGTTTAGTATACGTAAAATATGCTACGATCAGTAAGCCAATCGGAATTCGTAAAGTTGAACGAAAGCATTATAAAAATATTTACGGTTATGATCGAGTGACGTATTCAAAAACAAAATATTTTAAATACTCACCAAGGTATTATAGTTCACGTTTATATTGAATCATACTTAGGATAAACAACGATGACGGTCGAATCGGAAGTCAATGACCAAATAATTCGCCGTCTAATCATAGAAATTTATTTATCGGATTAACGCGAAACCGGTTTTGACAATAACGCGCAGCGAATCGTTCATCAACCTCTTACATATTAGGATATGATGATTTAGATTGTTATTTGGGTTAAATATTATAGGCGTCTACAAAACAAAAATCGGGCGTTACTAGTTGTAAAAAATATTTATAAAATATAAACCTATTCCGTTAGTATCGTTTTCTTCGTGAAATATTTAAACACGTAATCGTAATAATATTCGAAATAACGAAAATAATAATTAATAGCGAATAATAAAATAAAATACGAACGTTTAAACGATTGAACAAAAATAAGCTCTTTAAAACGTTAAATTTAAATTTCTCTACTTTCGACAAATGGACTTTTCTCAACTCCATTTCATTAGGTGAATGTTTTAATTTTGAATCCTAAATCCAACGTTGACAATATTGTGTTGTACGGTAAAAATTGATTTACGAACGCTATCAAACGGTATTTATTTATCCACGACCATAGGATATATGTATTCCTATATTTTCATACACACGAAACTGCGTAGCGCCTTATAAATATTAAATAATACTTTTAATTTTAAAAAATATTTATCAATTATAAATTGTCTTAATTAGTACTTTCCTTGTTGTTGTTGTTATCGATCAAATAAATAAAATAATACGAGGGAATCAGATACGGAATATTTAACAGATTAGGGACGTTGACAGATGGCGTACGAATTGCTTGGCAGCATTCTAATTATAATAATTCCATAAATATTTGGTGGCTGCAAGACCGGGTTTTGACAATACGGATCAATCATCGCCAGTACAATATGGTTTTGTATAATAGTTTAGCTTTCTTCCCGCCGTTAATTATTGTACGTAAATTTTGTGGATTATCGCTAATTATACCAAATAAAGACGGTTTTCGGTAAACTCGATTTTCCCCGCTCATTCGTGATTGATTTATGCCAAAAAAATTACCGTTAGGAGCGTCGGTTATCATTTTACAAATACGTTATCGAAACCCCGAACGGCAACGATTTTGTTTTTGCCACACGAATACTATTTGCGCGTAAATACTTTTTCGCGAATTCTTTCAAAACACTCAATTCCGTATAATCATTTTGAAATTCTAAACGTCCCCGTATTAATAACCAAAAAGCGGCGTTACGTATTGTTATCGATCGTTGTACGGGTTTTTGAACAGATAACTGTAGCAATAAGTGTCGACCGAAACGTAAATAATAAATCGTGATACTACACGTTATTCGTATCGATTTAAATATACGGTTTTTCGAAAATCAACTACGCGACGACAATATATTACAAAATTATACCCATATATTTATGAAAAAGTATTCAAATCGAGTAATGTCTACAATAAATGTAAACGAATTGGCAGAGTGTACTACATCACAAATGCAAATTCAAAATATGACTCAATATAGAAACGACACACGCTACCCATATGGTGTTCTAAGATGATTATAAATAATATAGCGTGGCGTATGAAATTTGTGAAATTAAAATAAAGGTAACGCGAAAATGTGAGAAATATAACGCACGTGCACACACACGCGGGGTAACCAAGAAAATTTGATAAAATAGCCGTTAATCAACGGACAAATAACGTATTTACGATAATTAATCTTGCCGAATTAATTTCAATTTGAATTAATCCGTAAAACGCTAAATCCCCTCGAACGTGCGTTTCCGTTATAATTAATTCGAAGATAAAATTGTACGAGATTAGTGTAAGCGAAACGCGACGAACACACGCGGCGTCGTTTAGAATCCAATTAATGTAAATCGCGGAATACGAACGGATCGATAGGGACCGTAGGACCTATGGCCGGGCTTTTTCGTGTTCCCCGTCATTTTCGCCGTAAATCGAACGTTAATTAATTAATAAATTAACGACGTTAATTTCGAAATTAGTACGAGCCACTTTCGCGTACCCTACGGGACATGTTCGAAAGATGCACGTCGTAATTTCTGTTGTCCGTCGAAACGTATAAATATACCGATGTTTAGAAATTGTGTAGCACACAAGAACTCTTAGGTCCTTAGATCGGTATTTTTCTTTTTTTTTTAATAGACGATAATGGAAAATTGTTCACGTTTATTTGATGAAAATTCCCGTTTGATCCGCAAAAACGGAATATCTTTGGTGTATATACGTAAGTACTATACGATTACATTGCGAGACCTCTCTCAAACATAATGATAAAGTATATATATATAATAACCTTTTTACAACAAAATGTTTATTAAATTATTATTGATTCGCTGGTTCGGAATAAGTTGTCTGATTATACGTCATTGGAGGCGAAAATAAAGTATGTTTGATTGACATTTACGTGCGTATAGCGGCAAGCAAAAAAATCGGAAAACATAAAAATGTAATAACAATATTCAGACGTATATATATATGTATATATACATTTAACGCTCGTACAGTGTACTATTATTATTATTATTATTATAAAATTCGAAAAGATCGTAAAAACTAATACCACGTTATTATATTGTGGTGTGTGTGTCACGTTTATTATATATTAATTATTGTAAGTACTTTTTCGTTTGTTTTTTCATAAATATTTACGCGTGTATTTTAGCGTCGCGGGTATTTTGATATGCATTTGTAAAGGATGACAGGGGGGAAAGGATACGTGTGAAAGTAAAGAAAATTCCATTACCGAAATTAAAGATAATAAAAATTAATCATAATACTCCGGATTACTGCCGCATTGATGCGTATAATTTTATATTTGCACGCATATCTATATAGCCGTAACGCGTTAACGTCATGGAGACTTATTTGGTCTTTCTGATTTAACTTCAATCTGTTTTTAAATTTTTCTTTAAATTCTCTAAACAGAGAAACGATTTGAAAATATATTATTATAATTAAAATGTTTCGATTTAACTAGTAATTACGATTGAATTGAATTAAAGTTACTCGCGCGATAATATAACCTGTATTTATTTACGTTGTACGATTTCAATTATGGACGTTCATAATAATTTAGATGCTGACGGAAACGAACAATTTCGTAAATATATAGACGGCCGCTATTGGTTTTAAAACCTCGCCTTAAAAACGTCAAGCATTGTTTCGCGAAATTTAACCGACGGGCTTTTTGCGGGATAATCTAGAAGTTTTTCACTACACTAGTAGCCCTGCGCACTTGCCGTGTTTTAGATTCTGGGCACACTGAGTATTATACGTAACGGCCGAGTGTTTTTTCTGTTCTCGAAAAGTATCACGTACCGTCGCTGTTTATAGATTGCAATTTGAAGAAAAAGATGGTTTTTCCGTTCTGAGGCGTAATATTTTCCCCAGTAGTTTTAAAATCGTTGTCGAAAACAACGGCGAAATTTATGGGGCGTTCTTAGTTTTTAACACGATCTGACCGCCACCGCCACTTTTTAGCTAAACTGAATTACGAAGCAAACCCTTTATATATATATATTATACGATAGATTTAAAACGACATTTATAATAATATAATAATTAAAATTTACGTTTCGTATTTTAAAAATAAAAACGATTTAATAATACGTAAATACAAATAAAAACGGCCTTTAGAACGGGTATTTAAAATTTTTCAAACAATAATGAATACTTTTGTATATTTAAGAAAATATTAATTTTCGTATTAGGGCTTAAGCTACAGAAATTTCAAAATATTAAAATAATTTAATGTATAATGGCAATATATATGCGACAGACTGAATAAGACGAATTTATGTTAATTTAATCCGTAATGCTTTAAAATTAATATCGGCCACGCACTGTTTTCCTCTCGCAATTATACGCCATTTAATTTATGGAAATACTCTTCTTCTTTTAATTGGACATTTTTAGTTTTTTTTGTAAAAGTACGTAATATTTTCATTATATAGCGATTTGGATACGGGAAACAAAATCTTTCGGGACTTTTTTAATAAAGTAATAATAATAATAGGCGCCACTCGGGCAAAATAGACGACGGCTTATTAATTTATTACCGAATGGTATTACACGTACGAAATTGAAATGAATATTCTTTTATTTCGCAATATATATATATATACGTACCATAAACAATTAATTACGTTCGTACAAATATAATTTATAAATAAAAATCGTAAAACGTATCATGTTTTAAACAAATTAAATCCGCCGTTAAAAGATGAAAGCGTAATATAATCGTAATACAATAATTATCGTTATTATTAAAAAAAATAACGATAATAAGTTTAACGTTAATTATTAACAACAAAAAAACGTACGTTTTCGTTTATAAATGGAAATTATACGAGAAAAACCGAAATTTTGAACAAATACGCAATATATTCGAAAATGGTTTAAACGGTCCCCAGATTTTTGGTCGTGTTACGATTTACACGAAATGGAATAAGAGCTAAGGGCCACTGATCACACGTTTAACACTATAAAACGGTTTCGAAATGTGCGCAATACGATTTTACGCGCTTTAATTAAAACGACGTATTTTCATACTCTCGCGCACATTCAAAAACCGGATTTTGAGCAGAGCGTAATATTATTCTTCGCATATTTATAATCTTTAATTTCCATATACACGCTATATTCCGCTGTGGTGTTCAAAGGCGGAGTGTCTCTTCATTTTTTTCTTGGATAGTTCTATATATATATATATATATATATATCCTATTTCTATACATATATTTTACACAAAAAAAACACGCCCCATAAACGTTTCGTATTTTTAAAATAATATCGGTATACGGTAATTGTTGAAATTTATGTGAAATAAAAACGAAGAAACGCAGTTATAGTACTTTTAGATTTAATTTAATAGTTTTTTAGAGCTTGTACGTTTTTTTAATTTATCGTCTATTTCTAAACATTTTTCAGTATTTAACACTATTACAGTTTTTATTATTATTTTTTGGTTCCTTAGTTTTAAATAAGTGCAAACATATTTTTTGTTTAAAAAACCTCAATTTAAAGGTTTAAAATTATATGGACGACGAGATGGCGAATTATTGTACGCGACATTTTTTTCCGAATCGTGGGATTTTTCCATTATATAATATGTAACGTGATTATCGATCACTAAATATTCAAAATATTGAAACAATTTTTTTTTAAATTATCATAGCCTTTTAACGTTTTATTTTTTATTACCGTTTTAAAACATTGATTATCAGCTAAAAATATTTGTTGTTTTATACGATATAAGGTTCGTCGCTATTGCTATTGATTAATTATTATCTTGTCATTTATGTCGAAAATATATCCGATACACTATTCATAAAATATCGTAGTTTCGAAAGTGGGTTATTTATAACGGTGTTTCGTATAAAGTATACCAATTTTAGAAAAACGCGTAATATATAATCGAACGAAAAAATGTGTTCCGAAAACAGCGACGGTAAAGTCAACATGGCGTTCGATCGTAAAACTTTTTTTGAAAAAAAAACGTTTTCCCCTATTTAAATCCGAAATTAATGCTACAATATTAGCGCTGTATTGTCACACATATTCGTAATTTATCTTTGCTATCATATCGTACTTAGCACGTAAAATATTCGAGTCGTGCGACGCGTGTCTATATACGGATTTACATCAAACGACAAGTGTATAATTGTGTACGAAGAACGAGTAATTAATTTCATTTCCGTATTCATGTTTAAGCAGGCATACTTTCGATAACATCCTCTCACCCATTGCGAATGCCATGCCAAACGATCCGTCGGAAAAAATTATTCGACGGCACGTGCTCGCCGAATCGTTAGGTTAGGAATCGTGCCGCAATTTAACGACGACCGCCATAAACGTTTCTTACGTACAATCCATTTTCAGGGAGATTATCATCCTAGTAGCCTTGCAAACGAAAATGTGTTCGTCCCCCCCTCTCTGTCCCTCCCACCGGTCCGCTCGTACTTAACATACTGGACGCATCCCTCGAACGAATGAACGAACGTACGTAATGTTTCATTTCTCGACAACGCCGAAACATAATCGAAGCGTCTACGAACTTAACCGGCCCATAGGTAAAAACATTCTTCGAACCATCTACGAATCGCCGCTATCAAATAACGTATCCGTGAGCAATCCGTATGGAATCAAAAAGTATATTTGACTACGAGCCATGGTAATTTAATGCTGAATACATTAAATGTGTCCATGTGTATGTGTTCGTGCGTCCAAGTTAGGTAAACTTTTATACCGACAAGTTTCCATTTGGGACTCATATTTATTGCGGTCGAAATTGCGCCGCGCAGACGATACCGTAACAACGTCGAATTTCGTAAACAAATATATATAACATAAGTACGGAGCGTGACAAAACTAACTGACCACCATCCATACTATCGCCAGTTCTGGGCGAAAATTTCATTCTTTTTTATATCGTCATGATTTCTAGAGGAACGCGCAGGCGCGGCATAACGATCGGTAATTTTATTTTTCGAGCGAGAAAACGCCTCTGTTTTTATTATAACTTTTAATTTTTAATCCAAATAGTTTTATTTCTTCAAGTTGGGTTTCAAATCACATTTTAGCGACGAAAATTTCCCTCGACATTTGACCGTTTGTTGCTCGTAGTGTTTGGAAATGCGTGAGACCATTGGTATTCTAATATATCTAAAATATGACACTCCTCGTGTTTATTCCGTAAAATTCAAGAAACCGCGAAGTGTTTGTCCAAATATGAAAATTGGTGTTTCGTGCGAATTTTTTTTCCAAAATTCGATCGTAAAATCGAATTATTAGAAAATAATTTTAAAACGTGTTTTCTTAGTTAGAAACGAAGAATACAATATCGGAGATGCTATGTAAAATAATTGAAGCCTATATGTATACAGGCATTATTGACAAAAATATGAAATTATAAAATATTTTCTTGTTCCAAAATTATAATATTAGTCGATTGTAATAAATACATAGTCTTAACATAGATAGAAAAATGTGGGTGAAGACACACACACACATACATATATATAACAAAATATGTGTGTTTTATATGCTTAGGCATAGGTTGGGTTTCTTGAAAATTTAATCTTGTACTTATTGGATTGAGAATATTGGCGAATATATAAAATAACGGTGATTCAGGAAACGGGTGGCGGAGAAACGCGTGTGTGTAACTAACGAAAGTCAAAGTCTATTCACTTTTAAACGAAATCGTATTAAATTGACGTATAAATCTTTAAACTTTTAGTTCCTTTTTTTCGTTTTTCGAACTTAAATATATTCGAAGGTTTTCCCGGCAGCTCTTTGAAAATCGTTTTAAAAGCTTTCGACGTCGCGCGAATGTGACAAAATTAATGTATATTATATTATAGTATTCCGTTATACACAAACGCACACACACATACGCACACGTACATTACGACGTACACACACGGTCACGCTCACAACTCGTACATAAAATATACACGTGAAATATTTTCGAAAATTATTTCGAAGAAAACCGAATTAAAAATTGCTACCCATTACAATAATGTTTGAATTTTGCGTGACCAATCTCGTGATAATATGTCTTATGGAATTTCTCCTTAGGCGTTGTGTACGTACTGATATGATTAATATATATATCTGTTGACGATTTTTCATGGGTGTACTAAATTATTAATTTACTTAAAATAATTATACTACGTCGAGCTGATGATCGGCTGCAATCGGTGTAATCAATATGGTGATTATGATCACCACGAATAAATATTGTTGGTCAAACATAACTATTTACAAAATTAGAAAATATGTTTAATATGTTTTCTAGCTTTATTTTGACTCGTTGTGGCGACACCTGTTCCTTTGGAGCAAATATTTAAAAATTTCATCGACTTCGGCTGTAATGATATTTACTCTACTATATATGTCTACTTTTGCCATATAGCGGTGAAAAATTCGTCTGTTGTCTGCCGACGTGATTAAAACGGAAATTTCTTTTGAATCTGATTCGGCCATGAAAGAAAAGAAACTTAAAACAATAATTTTTAACAAACGACGGACTTTATACGCAACGATATTGCGTCCGCCCGATCTATACATAAACTCAACGAGCGAGAGTATATTTATTCCTAAAAAACAGTTTGAAGATTTACCAAATTCGTTCAGATCATAAGCCGATAAAAACGTAGTATTTTAATTAATTCGGAATGGTATTAAATATTTTATTACTCGGAATTAAATACAATTATACATCTAACGAGTAAGAAAAAAAAACTGAAAATGTTTTTGGACTCACACACGTACGACCAGTCTCGATCGATAATCAACGTTCCCGTAATGCATTCTTCATTCAGTGCTTATAAAGTAAACGTCAAAATTCTGGAAAAATGAAAATGATAATTTCCCCGTCATAGGCAATGACGTATGAAACGAAAATAAATAAATAAAAAGTGGCATCGCCCTAGAGAAAGCTCAACTAAATCGCTTCGTCAAGCCGATGTAATTTTAACGAGGTTTTTTCAGTCACATGTCTCCTCCAACACGTAAAAATCAATTGAAAATGTTGGACATGCCTCGAATGTAGAGAACGATCTCGACACCTTAAGTGGGACTGTTCGCTGCGTGAATGACACAATTTAACGATATAGGAAATGCGTGTGCCATTTTAAATTTGAAAATAACGACGCGAATGTTTTGGGGAAAAAAACCTATTCCTTGTTACTCGAAACTCATTTAAAACAAATTAATTGTAACGTCACCCAAATCGATTTAAGTGTTCACTTTCTAAAGAAAAAACAAAATTATTACACTTTTTATTTAAAAATGTCGCGCAATATTTCAAAAATAGTTTTAATAATTAATTAAATTTCGTTTGAGTTAGTAGCGGTTAATACTTACACGTTTCTTCTTAGACATTTATTTAGAAACATCTTAGTAAGTACCCTTTTGTGTTTACGATAAAAATGTATTACGTATGGCATAAAAAGAAACAATGTACTCGCTTGTAATGTACAGTATTAAACTAACGTCTGAACGATTATAAATTATTGTTATTATTATTATCGAATTACAACGAAAATTCAAGTAATATACTTATTCGATTGGAATTATTAAGTGTATGGAAGAATTATTTGTAGATTTATGGTTGTATACGCCTTATAAATCGAACCGAAACAAATTATACGTTTTTAAATTATAATTACGTTAAAACGTTCGGATTAATATTTTATAAGTAATATAGAAATATAATTTTTTACGCTTTTCATCGTCTTCGTTAGTTTTCGCATAATATTAATAAACGTTATATTTCGAAAATTCTGGAAAAAAAAGGTTAATAAAATCGCATTTTAATACAATTTTCGTTTTTCGATTATATTTATTATTATTATCTTATACAAATATTTTTAAGCCTATCGTTAATACAATATGTGCGCGTGAAGGCTGAATAGCAATATATATATATATATACTTGTATATAAGTGCCTAACCGAAAAAAAATCCTGTCGTTAAATTCCGTCGAATTCTCTTATTTTACCCGGTGTTCCTGGAAAAATAATGGGACAAGTTGCGAAATTTTAACAATCTCTGTATATATA